>NQII01008375.1:38238-73573 GCA_002778355.1 Clitarchus hookeri | reverse complement strand
AAACTGGTACACCTGCCTAATATCGTGTAGGGCCCGCAGAAGTGCCGCAGGACGACGTGGCATGGACTCGAATAATGTCTGAAGGTATGCTGGAGGCAATTCACACCATGAATCCTGCAGGGCAGTCCACAAATCCAATCTGCGCCAATTTTAGAAAGGGTTGCACGTCTGTCACGTTTGATGATTCTCGTCAGTCGTCGTTTGTCCCGTTCTTTCACGGTCTTTATCTGGCTGCAGCGATGTCGAAGATATGATGTTTTTACCGGATTCCCGATGTTCACGGTACACTCGTGAAATGGTCGTACGCGAACATCCAAATGTTATCGCTACCTCAGAAATGCTATGTCCCATCTTTCGTGCGCCGACTATAACACCACGTTCAAACTCACTTAAATCTTGATAACTTCCATTGTAGCAGCAGTAACCGATCTAGCTGCCGACCGCATCGCGTTACTCTGATTGGTTCCATATCTCTGTTTAATTTGCATACGCACGCTTATACCAGTTTTTTTTGCTCTTCGGTGTATATTTTTGCGATGTCATCGAAGACGGGGCGAGTTGCTCCATGCAGTAAGGAACCACCTTAGCATTCGCCTGGAGTGACTTCGGGAAACCACGCGACGCAGAAATCAGGATGGCTGCTGGGCTGGGATTTGAACCCAGCTCCTCCCAAACACGAGCACACCCGACCGCAGACAGGAAGAAGTTTGAAGCAGTTCGTCGTTACTTTACGGAACATGCACCACGCATCAGGAGATTCATCGTGGCCTTGACCAAGAAACTCTGGTCTTCGTCCGCCAAGAGAAGTCGCAAGCTTCTTGATCTGTAGCTCCAGGAACTAGTGTTGCGCGCGTAGATTAGTTTTATTCTTAATTATTTAAATGCAAATTGTGCTGAATCAGGCAAAGGCTGTTGACAAGAGAAGCTTGAGATATTTATATGCTTAACATAACTCAGCGGTCCGTTATAAAGGACTTAACTGTGTGTGCTGCAGATAAGTGTTGCAGCCCCAGAATTGTATCATTGTTCAGCACTGATTAAAAAAAAGTGTTACATCATCACGCGATATTAACACTCATGCTATTTTATTAACCATTGCGTAAACCCGGTATTGTACCTCTCTGATATTTACATTAATATATACAGCAAGAAATTATGCATGAATTAATTGCTCGCAAATGTGTTAGGAGAAAGAATAATCCTAAATAACAAACCAACATGATGATAATTCAATAACGGGTAACTTGCAAAATGCAATACGAACTTATTAATTTTTAATTTCCAAATGATGAATACTGTATTAAAAACAAATATCCCTAATCCAAAAATTTCAGGTAAGGATTCTGGAAGCACATAAAATTGTGCTTGAACCCAAGTCTAACATCTACGAATTTTTGGCGAATATTACTTGAATATTTTCAATAGCTTCAAGATTTACATTTCATGTTGGATTTCAATAGTTCTTTTCTCATGTAAACCTGGGAAAGGGAAGAATATTAGTAAATACAATTTTTTAAGTCCAAATACTGAAGTTGAAACTATTTTTTTTATTATCTTTTGCACTGTTGAAAACTTGCATGAATAAACATGAAATTAGCCGCCTATAGAATCACTAGAACATGTTTTAAAGCCAGTGTTATTCATTTTGGTTAAGCATGCTGGGGATTGCAGTTGGTTCACAATTTNACATGTTTTAAAGCCAGTGTTATTCATTTTGGTTAAGCATGCTGGGGATTGCAGTTGGTTCACAATTTGTTTTTTTTTGTATTTACAATTATATGTGACATTTAATTATTTTAATTTTAAGTAAATTAAATCAAGTCTCTCCAGATTAACGTTTGATGTCATTTTTTTTATAAAATTGTAATGTTATGATTTAATTTGGCTAACGGTGCGTGTTACGTAAGTATTCAGACGCATGGCGTAAGCAGTTGTGAGCGCAATAAGACATTACCGGATGTAACGGAAAAAGTCGGTATTCCATGGAGCGAAGAACAGCTGTTTTTTTTTATCTGTGTCGTTTGTAGGTTGGATTTAATTATTAATGAAATATTATAATTTATTGATAAAATATCAGTTAAAGTTTAATTTAACCAACAATAAGGCATTCTTATATTTACGTAAGTATAAGAAACTTGTAATACGTGACATGTTTAGGAAACAACCGATTACGTAATGTATGGGGTGATTTTTCATAGGTTTGATTCAAAAAGTGTGAAGAAATCGCGAATAGACGATACCTGATTGTGTGTCTCTGGCGTTATATGTTACCACTCAAGTATTTGACAGTGCGAGTATTTTTTTAAATTTATTCTGAAACCCTTGAAAATCTGACGTCAAGGTTTTTAAAGGTAGTTAAGGTTAAGTAATACTCTTTTTGGGACCTTAAGGGTCCCGTGTGGGAGAGAGGGGTGGGCAAATTACCTTGACCTCAAGAATCTGGCTAAACTGGGCACGCGTTGCAGTAATTACTGTTATCTCGACACTCGTTACCAGCCCGAAGGAGCGGGCTTAGAAGTTTGGAGGCAGTGACATGCCGACTTGCCTCCTTTCTCGTTTCAAGGACCTCCCCCTACACGTGGCCGTCAGCGAAAGGCTCCAGGGGCCTTTCCATCACTCCAGCGAGGAAACGGATCCAGCTCGAGATAAAAATAACCTCNCGTCAGCGAAAGGCTCCAGGGGCCTTTCCATCACTCCAGCGAGGAAACGGATCCAGCTCGAGATAAAAATAACCTCGTCGGAGACCCTGGAGAGAGAGGATGGTCGTTACCGGCGTTGCATGCCATCTCCCGGCCCAACGGTTAATTGTGGTGCGTTGCCGACATTTACGTCGCGCAGAATGGGGCCGCGGTGGTGTAGTGGATAGACCACTCGCCTCACACCTGGGCGAACCGGGTTCGATTCCCAGCGGGGTCGCTCCTGGATTTTCGCACTTGGGAGTCGTGCTGGACGATGCCGTTGGTCAGCGGGTTTTCTCGGGGATCTCCGGTTCCCCACGCCCCTTGCATACCGACTCTGCTTCATACACACTTCGCTTCACTCTCATCGGCTCTTAAGACCTCGATGTTAAGAGCCCCCCCCCCCAAAAACCTCTTTACTCACTACTCACTCACTCATTCACGTTGTACAGAACGTTGTAAAAAAATAAATGTAAATGTACACACACAAATTTTTGGTATTTTTACAATTTTGTTTTGTAACTTGTAAAACCAGCTACAGTTTGTGTAATTTTACACAAATATTCTTAAAAATCCAGGTAGTACTAGTAGTCTTTGGTAAAAAAAATTAACATAATGTTGACGATAACCTACACATTTTGAAGTATGTGTTTAAACACACCCACTCCTTGTACTTAAATCTTNTTAACATAATGTTGACGATAACCTACACATTTTGAAGTATGTGTTTAAACACACCCACTCCTTGTACTTAAATCTTAAATTGTGTATTTTTACTGCTGAAAGGTCAATGCATAAACACTCAATGTCAATGTAGTTGTACATCTTCCATTGTGTAGTCTTACAACGACCATGTAAGTGTAAACTTGCATTACATTCAGGAGTATCTGTGAGAATAGTTACACATACAACTTTTCCGTAATTTTACATAATTATGTGTAATTTTTTTTAACGAGTTCATTATTTGTCATTTTATACTAATGTTCCCCGGAATTTAAAGATAACTATAAGTACTTGTTTAAAACATGCGATTTAGCGGTAGGGAGTAGAACAACTTCGAACTCAATTTGTATGTTAAAAACAGAATCTTAACTCCCGCTTATGGGATATGCTTACTGTTTGCACATAACTACATATTCTACACCTGAAGTGTCAGTTGTTATCCACATTTTGGAGGGAATTTTTATAACTATTTTCAACTACCAAGTTACAGAAAGGAATATATACCAACAACGTGAAATTTGTAACCTACACATATCCTACATAATATGTGATTAACATGATGCAGTTGTAAAAGAACTGATATTGACGGTAATATTGCTTTGTAAAACAGTGCACAATGTTCACAAACAGTGTATTTACAGTTATAGTGAATGTGTGATTTTACTTTTGTGTAAGTGAAAAAAAGACATACTGTGGTGAAATTACAATTGCGATGTCTGTGTAAATTAACCCGCCGTGGAGGAAAAATACACTTATATCACAGTTTATTTTCTGCTACATAGTAATTGTATTTTTACATCATTGCATGTAAAACTATTACTTCAGTGTACATGTAATTTTCTGATTTTTAGGATAAATTAACCTGGACGCAGAGTTAAAAAAACATTGGCACGTGTAGGTGTAAAAATACACCGACTTTCACTGGCGATACTGCTGCCACATACGTTTCTGTAAAATTACTCACAAAATTTTTTTACTCTAAAGGCTGTGTCCCTGTAGCTGAATCGGTGCAGCGTTTGCAACCAGTGCGCACTGCTTCACCCTGATGCGTTGAGAATGCACACAATGAAAGAAAAAAAGATTTGTTAGTGGCTGCAAAAACCGTTTGGTAGACGCATTCCAAGGCGAAATTTTGTTGTTCGTAAAAAAAAAATGGTGGTGCACAATAACACATAGATTGACTAATCATAAAGCAGCTTAGTGCTCATTAACATATTTGTTTATTGAATAATTCGTTTATTGGTTGCCACGAAATGTTTAGTTGGCATTCATGTTATCCAAAGTAAAACATTTTGCTGCGACTGCAGAAATGCATCTGTTATATTCTGCGCATGCGCTCTGGTATATTCGAAGTGGCCATCTTTTGTCTGGCCACGACGCCATACTTGTATGTATTCCGTTATTTGCAGCAGGTTACGAATTAATTCATGAGGGATATTCTTAAGCACTTATGAACGGATTATGTCATTCCTTTATTCCAAGTACGTTAACGGTACACGCAAATGATTACAAAACATTAACTTCCACGAGGTGAAGTGTCCAAGCCTTGTCGTGTGTGCCACTTATTATAGTTCTGTTATATACACGCTGAAGACAACCCTTTAACGTCGAGCATGGGCGCTCAATGGTAACACGCTGGGCGCGCAGTTACACAAGGCCTGAATATTATAAATGTCGCGTATATATATTTTCAAATTATTTCATTGGGAACGCTATGTATTTCGGCTTCTTATGACGCCACGACTATATTTTAAATTAAGATAGATATTGGTGGTTATATATAGAGCTTGAGGTCCTGTCTCATTTCCATATTCCTTTCTTTCATTTCTTGCATCGATCAAACCGCTCGGGAGCTACGCTGCCACTCTTACGCACAGCCTACAAACACCACACGTGAGGCACCGCTGCGAAAAATATCACACGATATAGAACTGAAGAAGAAGATGCTTATTTAGTTGTTGATTTGATAAACGCTGGTTGCCGAGAAGCTCGACATTCGTTCGAGGCACGTTGTCAAAGGACGACGGTGCCCAAGACAGGAAAGTAGGTACACTGAAGAGCCAAAAAANGAGCACGTAGAAGTGCCGCAGGACGACATGGCATGGACTCGACTAATGTCTGAAGGTATGCAGGAGGCAATTCACTCCATGAATCCTGCAGGGCAGTCCACAAATCCAATCTGCGCCACTTTGAGAAAAAGGGTTGCACGTCTGTCACGTTTAATGATTCTCGTCAGTCCTCGTTTGTCCCGCTCTTTCGCGATCTTTTTCCGGCCGCAACGATGTCGAAGATGTGA
The DNA here is from genome assembly GCA_002778355.1 of Clitarchus hookeri. Lineage (NCBI taxonomy): Eukaryota > Metazoa > Arthropoda > Insecta > Phasmatodea > Phasmatidae > Clitarchus > Clitarchus hookeri. The sequence goes on along the minus strand of NQII01008375.1, from coordinate 67,876 downwards.
TGTTTTTACAGGATTCCCGATATTTACGGTACACTCGTGAAATGGTCGTACGTGAAAATGCAAATGTTATCGCTACCTCGGAGATGCTATGTCCCATCTCTCGTGCGCCGACTATAACACCACGTTCAAACTCACTTAAATCTTGATAACCTGCCATTGTAGCAGCAGTAACCGATCTAGCTGCCGACCGCATCGCGTTACGCTGATTGGTTCCATACCTCTGCTATTTGCATACGCACGCCTATACCAGTCTTTTTGTCTCTTCAGTGTATATTTTCGCGAGGTCATCGAAGTCGGGGCAAGTTGCTCGGAGAAGCAGGGACGGAGATGGAATCGGCTATGACATGCAGTAAGGAACCACCCTAGCAACGCAGAAATCAGGATGGCTGCTGGGCTGGGATTCGAACCCAGCTCCCTCCCGAACACGAGCACGCCCGACCGCAGACAGGAAGAAGTTTGAAGCAGTCCGTCGTTACTTTACGGAACATGCAGCACGCATCAGGAGATTCATCGTGGCCTTGGCCAAGAAACTCTGGTCTTCGTTCGCCGAGAGAAGTCGCAAACTTCTTGATCTGCAGCTCCAGGAACTAGTGTTGCACGCTTAGATTAGTTTTATTCGTAGTTATTTAAATGCAAATTTAGGCTGAATCAGGCGAAGGTTGTTGTCAAGAGAAGCTTGAGATATGTATATGCTTAACATAACTCAGCGGTCAGTTATAACGGAATTAACTGTGTGTGCTGCCGATTAAGTGTTCCAGTCCCAGAATCTTATCATTGTTCAGCACTGATTAAAAATAAAGTGTTACATCATCACACGATATTAACACTCATGCTATTTTATTAACCATTGCGTGAACCCTGTAATGTACCTCGCTGATATTTACATTATTATATACAGCAAGAAATTACGCATGAATTAATGCTCGCAAATGTGTTAGGAGAAAGAAAAATTCTAAATAACAAACCAACATGATGATAATTCAATAACGGGTAACTTGCAAAATGCAATACGAATTTATTAATTATTTTATTTCCAAATTATAAATACTGTATTAAAAACAAATGTTCCTAGTAAAAAAATTTCAGGTAAGGATTATGGAAGCACATAAAATTGTGCTTGAACCAAAGTCTAATATCTACGAATTTTTCGCGAATATTACCTGAATATTTTCAACAGCTTCAAGATTTACATTTCATATTGGATTTCAATAGTTCTTTTCTCATTTAAACCTGGGAAAGGGAACAATATTAGTAAATACAATTTTTTAAGTCCAAATACTGAAGTTGGAACTATTTTTTTCATTATATTTTGCGCTGTTAAAAACTTGCAAGAATATACATGAAATTAGCCGCCTATAGAAACACTAGAACATGTTTTAAAGCCAGTGTTATTCATTTTGGTTAAGCATGCTGGGGATTGCAGTTGGTTCACAATTTGTTTTTTTGTATTTACAATTATATGTGACATTTAATTATTTTAATTTTAAGTTAATTAAATCAAGTCTCTCCAGATTAACGTTTGATGCCTTTTTTTTTATAAAATTGTAATGTTATGAGATTTAATTTTGGCTAACGGCGCGTGTTACGTAAGTGTTCAGACGCATGGCGTAAGCAGTTGTGAGCGCAAGAAGACATTACCGGGTGTAACGGAAAAAGTCGGTATTCCATGGAGCGAAGAACAGCTGTTTTTTTTTATCTGTGTCGTTTGTAGGTTGGAAAATGGCCAGCAGATTACGAGCGAGAGAGAGAGAGAGAGAGAGAGAGAGCGGTGTCAAGCGGCGCGAGCCAAGGTTTGAAGCCATAACGACTGGCTCGTGCCAACAGATAGCGACTGATTACCATACATGAGGGTAGTAGACAGGTGCGCGACAAAAGCCACAAGGCGAGTTACAATACCTGTCCCTTTCTCTCTCGGTCGATCTCTTCTGTCTCTCTCCCCCCACCCCACCCCTTCTCCCTCCCACTCCCACCGGGGGGAAAAACAGACAGACATGATTCCCCTTTTATCTGCTACTTTTGCAATAAATCCACCCTGTTCTACCAGCTACCCTTCCATTCCCGCTATACCACATCGGTTTCTCTGTTCCAACCTTTTGTTTGTAAAAGCCCTTTTCTATTTTTTTTTGTCATAACGGGACGTAGTTTCCCAATTCGAAAGAAGGAATGACTTGCAGCTAGAAAATATAGCTCAATTTAGATGGCAGAGAACGACGAGATGAATCTGAAGCAATTCGGCGATCTTTCACATTTCGATGATGAACTATGAATAGTAATGAATTTTTGGATGCCAACTTTATGAATCGTCACTGGTAACGCAACTCAGAAGGACCTATTATAATTTTTTTTTTTCAAAACACAGTTTATGTAGTGGTAAATAAATATCGAAGATATGCCGTGCGCTGTATTTTGGGGACACATTTTTGTTTGTTTGTTGTATCAGCTACACCAGACCGTTAAATCTCTTAATACGTCGTTTGAATTTCCTATTCGTGATGATTTCAGTGTTATTCGACAATATTTACGTTTGGATATCATTTTATCTGGTGCACGTAATTATTTAATTGCAATGGATTCCAGTAATGTATTAAAGTACCTATATTTCTACTACACAACTATCCATGTACCGTGTAAGAACGCATAAAAAAAACATATGAATTAAACGTAGAAGACAAACAACTCTGCTTGAAATGATAATATTTAATTGTACACCCTATGAAATTATTCGTAAATTTACCACATCAAAGTATACGTACAGTGAGAAAGTACGAATGGTAAATGATTTTCCCATACATCCATGATAGCATTCTTACAGTTGCTCAGAAATGAGTCAATTACGTAGGAAAGTTCCCAACTTTGTGTAGTAGCAATGCTTAACATTCCCATATCTGCAGTCTTATATGTGGTATCATTTTCACACAATGCATAGGTGAAAAACTTCCATTACAGTTTTGGAAGTTTACAATAATTTTTTTTTTGCAATGTATACTTCAGCTGCATATGCTTGTCGCACTGAAAATAAAAGTTCGATAAACGCGTAGTTAGTAATTTAGGTGGAAGAAAAATTGCTTTGAAATGTGTACAATCAACATGATAAAAATAATAATTGTTTAGTTCATTACAAAATGTGTGAAAAAAATTCATATAAATTTGTGGAGTCATTCTAGTGCTTTTTCACCAAAGAAGATTTTGGTCATCAAGCCTAGATACGTAAAATTCGCAACTTGAATACTATCAGGAAATCACTGGCTCACGATTAAATAAAAGTTTTGAAATCGTTGATAAATAATTCCTTTTTCTGATAGTTATATTTGAACGTAAACATAGAGTTGCAACGAATTCGACAGGTAATACATTTTTTTTAAATGTTTTCATTGGTGCCCGAAATATAATTTTATTTAAAAAAATTCTCGACAACTTTGGGATCTGCCTGTAAGTAGAGGATTAAGATTTTTTTTTTTTCGTTTTGCGTGGTCGTCGTTGTCTTGATAGAAAATGTCTCCTTTATTTAAGTAGTTATTCATATGGCTTAATTTTATAATCCTCGTTGTTATCGTACTTTACAAGCAGCATATGGTGTTGCCATTTGTCCTTATTCCAGTATTTAGTAAACAGGCGCTATCAATATTAAAAAAAAAAAAGACCGTTACTTTACCACATGCTATGGCAGCAGTAGTCTATGCTGCAGGGGGGGGGGGGATGTAACTCGGGCTTCCTAACAAAGTCACTAATTTCGAGACCTGACTTGCACCTAGACTATAGGCAGCCATGCACTACGACTGCGTTCAGAAAGGCTTTAGCCCGCCCTGGCGCTTGAACTGCGTTGCCGAGCGTTTAAAATATTGGTTTTTGAAGAAACTATTAGACTTTCCCCCAGCATGTTTACCTACGAAACAACCCCATACCTCAGACGAGGAACGAATGGTACTTCAAAGTTACCACGCATTCCGTAAATATTATTTTGGAGTCCTTCAGTAAAGTTGAAAACTTCTCTTCCAGACTGCCGTATCTTAAAACATACTAGCCGGACACGATCCTGAATTGAACTTTGCTGCAGACTTTTCATCAATAAAATGATGGCGTGACCGCTGAAAGTCCTTTAGGCACACGCAGCACTACGAGAACACTGCACGCCAGTTCAGAGCCCTGCGCGTAGCGGCGATGGCGCTCTTGTAGAGCGTGCCAGTGTGACCCTTATAGTCCCCGCGCTTCTCGGCCAAAAAAAGGAGAAAAACGATGCAGGTTGGCGGGTCCCTTAAGTTTGTGGACTGGCGACTCTAGTGAAGGCAGCAGTGCACCACAGCGTCCATGAACCAATCGACTGTACTACGTATAAAGCCTCTGTCACACTGTCAAATTTTCGCCTTCAAATACAGTTGACAATACAATTTTGGAAGACGAAATACGGCCATAAAATTTTTCCTTCCAAAAAATTCTATCAAATAATCTTTGGCGTGTATGAAAATGTGTCACACTGTCAAATTTTTTTACCGGTATGATTCAATACGAATTTTTATTTAAGAATTATTTTCGAAGTGAGATACTGCTGTCGTGTTTCCAAGCAGTATATTACAGGAAGTAGGACATGTAACGAATGTTGCGATTTAACTTCTTTACTAAATTCAAATTTAGTTTCTTTCCTGTACAATGAAATAAAATGCCTCTTGAGTTTTTAATATTATGTGCAATATTCATCCAGAGTAGCATTCGTGCTCAGGCAGCTAGCTAGCTTCTACATAAATTCATTATGTTCAAAACCTTATTCCGTTTCCAGCAGTTGTTCGTTATTTTAAAGTTTCGTGACATCGGAAACGGCCATTTCTGTCGTGCACGATTCTGATTGACTGAGTCCGTCAAACATCCAAGAAATTTTAGAACCATCATCTTCAAATGTTTGTTGGAAACTGGAGCCATCCAACTCTTTCAGAAAAATATGGCGGTGTTTATGACGTTTCGATGACGTGGAGTGGAGTGGAGAGATTTGGGTGGCTCTTACCATCGAGTTCTTGAGAGCCTATGAGGATGAAGTGAGGTGAGTATGGATCAGTGCCGGAATGCCAGGGCGGGGGAAACGGGAGATCCCCGAGGAAACTCGCCGACCAGCGCCATCGTCCGGCACGATTCCCACATGCGAAAATCCGGGAGCGGCCCCGCCGGGAATCGAAACCGGCTCGCCTTTGTGGGAGGCGAGCAGGCTAACCGCTCAGCCACCGCGGATCCTCCTCCAAGACGTCTTTGCGCATGCGCAAGCCAGAATATCCCAGCATGTGATGCTTTCGGTGACGCCCAACTTTATTTCACCAAACTTATTGGAAGCAGTTTGATGGAAAAATTCGATAGTGTGACAGGGGCTTAAGGCAGGCATAGCATATTTCTGGCAAGGGGTTGGTTTTTGAAAGGGGTGGAGGGGAGTTGGAAGATTCCAGAACTTGGCCGGAAGCCGTGCCAAACGGCTACGGAGCCGGTTGCCTGCACGCCAGGGTTTGTGTGTGTGTGCGTGTGTGTGCGCGCGTGCGATCACAAAAGCTTCGGCGCGTAACGAACCCGGCTAGCGAACACATGTACCCGCATGACGTCGCGCCACAGGTGAAGCGTGCTTTCCCCCTCCCCTTCTCTTCCACCATCACCCCCTCATCCACCACCCCTCTGTCCGGCTCGTCCACAATTACCCGATACAAAGGCACCAGAAAACCCATTTGCCCGAACCCCCTTAATTAGCGCGATCCAACCCCCCGCCACGACCCCGGCCAAAAGAAATATCGCCACACCAACCCGTGGACCACGTACATTTCGTGAAANGCGGCGCGGGTTAAACAAAACAAATCTACGTGCAAAAAAAAGTGAGGTGATGAAACGTTTTATTCGCGCGTCGATAACTTATTCCCCGGTGTAAGCTATCGCTTTCACGCGTTTTTCACGTTTTAAAGTTCAAACGGTAACGAAAAAAAAATATTTCCTGGTGTCTTTTGCTGCCGGGCTAACTCTTTCATCGGACTTTTTTTTTAAATTAAACCTGTTACAAAGAGCAGTCTTCCGCATGGCGGTTCACAGAGGGGGCACCTGTGAACGCTATCGGCGTTGACGCGTAGGAAAATCGGCGCACTTCTGCAGCTTTGCGTTCCCACGGGAGGTGTACGCAAGTGACAAGGTGAATCGGGTGGTTGAGGGAACGTCGCTTGCTTTACTGGGTTTTTAAGTACCACCACTTTTACGTTGGACTGATAACCGAACAGAGAAAAACTGGTCGAAAACCAAACTGATCTACTTAGAGGTGTTTTCCTTCGAGCGTTTATCGTACACCATAACATCTAAATTGCTAAATGCCGCTTAAGAACGGCGAATATTGACTGCGGATCTGTCAAAACTGCGCCACTGGTATCAGTGAAAATTTACCGATTATTATTGTCGCCGATATTCGCTGATTTAACAGTGATTTATATTTATTCCGTGATCACTTATACAGTTTTCATGCACTCGTTTATGCTGGTAACGACATATGGAAAGTATTTTAATGTCTAAACGTTGAATTAAAAGTGTTAGAGGAACATTTGAGCATACTTAAATAATTTAGAAGAGTTAAAATTTTTTAAATTTGCTAATTCTTAAGCTTACATGCGTTGATAACACAGAAAATGAATGAAATTAATTCAGTATTAAAAAATGTTCAACGATCACTTTATTTCACTTAAAACATGAAACTTCTTTCTCTCTGTAGTTACCCAGTTTACTGGGAGCTTTCTATTCAGTATGCCCCCCTAAAATATATGCAGGTGTGGGCAGCCACATTTTCCAAATGTTCATTTTATAAGTGCTTAGACACCCGTGAACAGCATACACTCATGGCTTGCCTAGGATTCAAACCCGAACCTTGAGGTGGCGTAATTTGATGTGTAACCTACTTATGACGTAAAGGTTTCTGGATTCGAATCCCGGTTGAGGTATGACTGTAGATTTCTTTTACTGCGACCGGTTCTGTATTACAGTGCGTTTGTACCGTCTGCCGAAACCATTGATACGTAAACCCGACTTGCGAAAGCGAGGTTTCGCTGAAACGTTTATACCAGAACAAATAACTCGGTTCTGGGAAACCTGCACTGACGAAAAGATTTTGTTGGTTCAAACTAAGTTTATCTGGCGCAACCAAATCAATTGCTTGTATAGGGGCAATGCGATATTTTTTTGTTGAAACCAATTTTTTTCTGTTCCTATTTAGTTGCCTCGAACTGTAAGATCTGGGTGGTGAAACTAAATATTTGATTGGATCTAAGTACATTAAACAGTTTTGACGAATATAAAAATAATTGAAATCTCGACTAAGATTCGAACTTGCATAGCTTTCTCCAGAACGCAACGCCATGTAAACATAAGCTAATGAGACAACTGATCGAGTATAAACGTTCTTAAATACAAACATTTGAAATATTGGACAAGGTGCGTAAATAAATACCTATGCAATTTTTTACAGCTTTGAATTTTATTTCCCTGTTGAATTTGTTATATTTGGATGTTTATACTATTATTAAGCATCAATAATCACACTAACAAAGACTTTTACAATCCTACTTGTCACAAAAAATGCAAACAAACTCTTGATCTGTATTTTCGAACGAAGGCACTCAAGTCAGTAGCTACACAAATATATACAGTTGATTCAACAAAATATTTTGTCGACATTCTAATTTATTCTGCCCCATCACAGAGGCTTGTGTTTATTCAAACATGCATTTTGTCGGATGAGCAAAATTAATTTTTTTTTACTTTTCAACTTTTCTTTGCTCAACCAAATATTTTGTTGGGACAACTAAATATTTTGTTGGCCTTTCTCTCAGTGTGTGTTTCGTTTGTTTGTGTTTGCTCGAAATAATGGCAGACAGTAAAAAATTTGTCGGTAAAGATTGTAACATAAAAATGAATAGAATCTGCAGGAAAAATTATGAAACCATATTAACGAGTTATTCTTAAAAAATTTTGTGCATTCATTTTGAAACTTCTTTAAAAATTGGTATTTATTTAACTTTTTCAAATGTCAAGTAAAGGGATTAGTTGTTAAAATTAACCATTTGAATTGAAATTTGAAATTTGAATCTAACTCTGATCTCTATGTTACAACTGATCGCTGTAGTATTTTACAAGCAAAATTTCAGCAGAAACAAAAGTTGCATTCAACATAACTATCGACATGAAACTTAAGATATAAATGTAAATTTCGAAGAGAAACTGAACTATGCTCTCGCGTCGTTTATACCGCACTGAAACATAACTTTCCGAAACCTAGGTTACTGAAGCTCTACTTTTGGGTGGCGGTATTAACTCACACCTACTTAGTCGCCCTACCTGGGGTGAGTGAGGAGATTTTGGCGGCTCTGAACGCCGAGGTCTTGAGAACCGATGAGGGTGAAGCAAGGCGAGGATGGAGTAGCGCCAGAATGAAAGGGCAGGAAAACAGGAGACACCCGAGAAAACCCGCCTACCAGTGGCATCATCCGGCACGATTCCCACGTGCGAAAATCCGGGAGTGACCCCACCGGGATCCGAGCCCGGTTCGCCTAGGTGGAAGGCGAGTAGTCTAACCCCTACACCACCACGGCCCCTTCCACACCTGGGGTAAGTGTCACTGAACTGTTTAAGTAGCGAAACCTTTGAAAAAATGAACTGAACAATTTTTTTTAAAGATAAGCAGGCATGTAAGTAACACAGTGTAGGTTCCCAAAGTTTTCACGTTTTCACTTGAATGGAGCATAGATAATGTGATGAGACCTATGGTGACGTCAACTTTACATACCGTGGAAGAATACAAAACGGGGAAAAAAAGTAGATCCTAAGCGAGTCTTTCAAAGATACGTTATTATTACATTTAACAGCCTGTACCATCGCCTTCAGCCGAGTAAAGGTTGAGAGTTAAGAGGTTTTGGTAAACGAGATCTTGAGCGCAGGCGAGGTTGAAATGAGGTGAAGATAAAGCTGCAGCGTAATGCAAGGACAAAGTAAATGGAGTACCCTGAGAAAACCCACCACGTTTCCCACGCCGGAATTAGAACCCGGTTCGTCTTGGTGGGAGGCGAGAAGTCTGACTACTAGAGCACAGACCCCCCCCTCCCAGAAGTACAATGAATGGATCTTGAGGTAGCCTCCTACTACCTCATCAGTGGACCAGGGGTAACAGAAATTAGAACTGGTTTTCATAAAACTGCCATGAGAGCAAATTAGTTGAATGCCTACGTATTTATCTTAGTACTCTGGTTCATTTGTGGCCGTACGCGATAAAGCGTGGCACACACGCAGCGACAACACCGACCGGAAGTGGTTCGCACCTGAACCAGCATGGCCCATTTAACGAGGATAGACTGCCACAATATATATATCCATATATATGTGTATACATATTCATATTATATATTTATAGTATGTATACACTTATGAATAATATGTATATTTTTAATATAAATACATATATATATGTAACATGTATACATACATACATACATGTACATACATATATAGGCATAATATGTACACATAATATATACATATATATGCATGATATGTACACATCATATATACAAATATACATATATAATATACATATATATGTAATACGTATATGTAATATGTATATATAATATATACATATGTATTATATATATTAGAATGCATACATATATTTAATATGTATATTTATAATATATACCTATACATATATTATATAAATTTCCGTAGTCAACCAAAGTTGGGACACACTTTCTTATCACCCAGCATCTGTGCCCTTTCTGCGTAAGGCAGAGGTATAAGAGTTTTCCTTTCCTTTTCCTTTTAATTTCCCCTTTCTTTCGTCTGGCCTTTGGCTTGCTATCGGGACGACGCAGTTTCTTCCATATCTTTGATTTTATTCTGTTACATATATATACAGTTAGTCGTGGTGTATTGGTGTGGCGTGGTTAACCTGTCATATACCCAGTTCCCCACTCTTCGCGGAATCGATTCTACTTTATATATATGCCATTATATAGCGGCACTAACTACTTGACTAATTAACTCTTAATCTACTTTCCATTAAATCCCTCTGTTTCGACATTCAGCAGAGAGGGGGGGACCTCTGGACATGTTTTCAATCTCCTCCCCCTTGCGGACAGTCATTTAGTCGTGAATCTTGTCTAGATCGTGTTCCGTTTCCTTTGCTATTGTCTGCATATTTCAAGACAAGTCATACTTAAAGACACTGTAGGGTCATTTATTTACCTGCCTTCTCAAGCAGACATCTAGATTTCTCCGGTTGGCTGCGCAAGTCTCTGGGAACGGGCCTTGCGTCTCTGATTGGGTACTGCGAGCTGCGAAAGGTTTCCTATTGGTTGGGAGGGGCCGGCGGGTGAGTAGGCTACCAGTCTCTGATTGGCGAATGGCGTTCCGAAATGTTCCTGTCCACAGACGTCATTTTACTCGCGTGCGCATCTGGAGTTTCGCGGAATAAGCTGCTGTTTCATCTCTGCATTCTTAGGTATAGTCTACTCGTGGTCTCTTCACACTTTTTGAACCAGACCTTTGAAAACTCACTCCATGAAGGAATTATTTTGGTTGCTTCCTAATTATGTCATGTATCACAAGCGTTTTACATTTGTGTTAACACAAGAGAAAATAAAAGTACTTTATTTTTGGTTAAATTAACGTTTTATTTATAAATTGTAATATTTAATTTATAATAAATACGGATAAAACAGTGAAAAAATAGGTGTGTTGGTAATTCCTAGTAACAAATATATTTAGATCTTATGCAAAATATTACTACACTGAGTTCGCGCGAATGATGTGCGTTGTTCCTTTTGGTGTTAATCTTCTAGACTCTGTTAAGCTTTGTTTGCATGAGGCGGAGGGATATCGTAGAATACAAACACGGGTGCTCCGTCATCTTTACCACCTCTCCTGCGCACAGTCCGCGCGACGCAGAACAAAACACACTTTTATTTTTTACTCCTTGTTTGGCAGCGTAATTATAAGTCGACCAACTGATTGAATCGATGAATAAATTTCGTAGATTACGACGTCGGGTCGTTTGTCGAACTTTATTTACTGGTAGTTAACTTTTAAAAGGCTTTTGATATATTATCACCAGTCGCGTACATAATTCATTGCGTTAAACCTGACAAGCAGTAATTAGTTGTGGCGGAGAACACAAGGAAAGGTGACATACATCAGTGCGTGGCATTTTATATATTCACAAAAACACGCGAACTTCCTCAAGCGAATCTGTATTTTGCGCAGTTTCTTTAACACTTTGTAGACTATGCTCGAGTGTAGCTCAAGCAAAGCTAATTTGAAAATGTATTTGTTGTTCAGAACAAAACTCGCATGGATGTGCAGTCTTTGTTCGGCTAGTGTTTAACATTGCCTCACGAGAACACGGTAGCGCAGAAACAATGGTATTGCCAACGATAGAATCTCTTTTTTTGTATCGTCAATCAAAGGGACATGATTGACTGTAAATCCTTTTATACGATAAAGGATATTTGATTGGGTCAGTATCGGCTTGGCTCTCCATTTGTTGATGAACGGCCAATGATGAACGTTGTAAAGTGCCGTGTAGTGTCTGGTGAAGTATAGACCAACAGGACGACAGTGAGTTCTAACACAGACACTAACAGAACCGGTGTTATTGCAGTAGTGGATATAAGTGACACACTTCTAACTTGTCTTAAGTGCCGGTAAATGTGTGCAAACCTCAATGTGTTAAGAGGTGAGAATATTTTGATGACTTACTTATTAAAGGTTTCTCACTGAAAAATATACGCTCTATGTTCTTTTCAACTTAATAACGCAGTGGCAGTGTATTAGATACGCTTAAATACTCTAGGTTCGTTATCACTAGTCTCATAAATAATTAATTACGTTAAACCTAACAGGCAGTAATTTGTTGTAGCGGAAAAACAAGGAAAGGGGACATACATCAATGCACTGTATTTTTATATTCATGAAAGGGGGCCGCGGAGGCTGAGCGGTTAGCCTGCTCGCCTCCCACCAAGGCGAACCAGGTTCAATCCCCGGCCGGGCCTCCCGGATTTTCGCAAGTGGAAATCGTGCCGGACGATGCCGATGGTCGGTGGGTTTTCTCGGGGATCTCCCGTTTTTTCCCGCCCTTGCATTCCGGGCACTGCTCCATTCTCACCTCATCTCACCGTCATCGGTGCTCAATACCTCGTTAAGAGCCGCCAAAATCTCTCAACTCAACATATTCATAAAACATAAGTGGCGAGGGCGACTCCGAGTCAGCGGTACTCGTACTCAGCCATGTGCGAGCTTGGAAACGTAGAATAAATCCACAAACAGCCACAGTCCGCAACACACGCACCCCCCCAACCCCCATCCACGCAGCACAAGTCTACACCAGAGAAGAAGCCGTAAGAATAACACGAGGATGAAGGCTGCAACATCGACACGACAGAACACAGCATCTGCTCCAGCACCTGAAACAGTGAAAACACCTACATCAACATCAACTCAGTACAGGGCTCAACTGAAGGTTTTTTTTTACAGGGAGTACTCCCCTTTTTCCTTCTAACTACAATAACAAATGAAAGATCCACCAAAACCCACAAGGACATAAAAACTATCTTAATTAAGAAAATAATAAAATGTAACACCTTTACCAATGAAGTACTTTAAGTGAACACTCTTTTATCTGTATTAACACTATAAATTCAAGCCTTCCAGTAAATTTAAAAATAACTTCAAATAAAAACTGGCATTGCAACAAAACAATTAAAATTTTCCCGAAACGTGATTTTGTAGATTTTTTGGTTTCAAGATTGTTCTAAGGTCACACCAGGTTAAGATCATGGTCATGGAATTAATTATAAGATTATTAATTATAAGAGTCATTAATTTTTTGCGATTTTTCGATTTTTTCTTAATTTTTGAGTTTAAGCCCACCTGAGGTCAAAGTGACGGTCATGGAAGTTCAGGATAGTGGAAAAATCCACCAATCTTAAAAAGCAGCAATTTAGTGATTTTTGGGGGATTTGATGGTTTTGAGACTTCGAGGATTTTGGTGTATTTTTTTCAGGAAGTAAAACTTACTGGGGGAAATTCTGAGGGGAAAATGGCATTTTTGTGGATCAATACAAACAAACGTGGCCGCTGTCCCTCCTGTTCCACTGGGATTGACTCGTAGTCTCAAATCCGCCTTGGTGATGATTTGCTGACTTTTCAAAGAGCCGTGAATCCGCTTTCCTTACCTGGGGACTTAAAAAGCAAAAAATAAACTATTTTCAAAATTTTTTTTTTCGAAAAATAACGATTTTGGAGAAATGTCATTGAATTCCGTATTGATTTTATGGTTAAAACAGGATATTTTTCCGGTCATGACGTCACAAAATGGGCGCCGTCCGAAGTCATTGACCCGCTCCACAGTTACACACAAGCATACCATGTTTCTGAAGGAATTCTTTCCTGCTTCTGGTAAGATATTTTTTTATTACGAAAATTCCATGGCATCACTTGGCAGGAGCGTTAACACTTTTCATCAGTCCTGCGTCCCAGGGAATAGCCGTCAACGAAGGAGCTATAACCGTCTGCTCGCACTTCGTCCTCACACAACGTCTGATTCGATTTGATACACTTTCTATAGGCGTCTTCAAAGGGTGCGCGGTACAGGAGTATCAAAATGTTGGACCAGGCACGCTGGCATATCAACAGAGAGGATTTCATTCTCCTACCTTCGAATGCATCTCAACTGAGCAGCCGCTTTTATTGACCGTCGAGTCTTTGTTCGCCTGAGGAGCATGTTAATCTCCAGATCTCTGACTTACTTCCCCGACAGCCTGTCGACAAGCATGGGCGTGCGGAAGTCGCAGCTGCTAGCGTGCTCTTCTGTATCAACAGCTGTGCAGCGCCCGGAACGCGGGGATCTTATCTGGCGTAGTCTATTCTCAGTATCTTCACACTTTTTGAATCAAACTTTTTGAAAAATCACCCCATGCCTGACGTGTTTCGTTGTGTCCTAATTATGTCATGTACCACAAGTGTTTTATATTTCTGTTCACATCAAATTATTTCATTGGTAATTTAACTGGACTTTCACTTATAATTTATTTATAAAATATAATACTTAATTTTTAATTAATATGGTTAAAAAAAAAAGGAGCGAAATTTGGTTTGTTGGTAATGCTTATAAGGAAATAGTTCTCTTGCAAACTATTATTAAATTGAGTGCGCACAAATACAGTGCGTTGTCCCTTTGGTGTAATTTGTAGACTTGGTTAAGCTTTATTTGCATGAATCGGAGGAACAGCTTAAAGTAGAACTTTAGCAGACGCGGGGAACGCAAATACGCTTAAATTTGGTTTAAAAATGGACTCTCATATTGATATTTTAAAAAGCATTTAAATAAGTGAATTTGAGCATAATATTTTTATGTTACAAAATATATGCATTATCCTTTCATATTTGACATTAGTCTTATTTGTCTGACAATTTCGGTGGTGTGTACTACTTTTAAATGGGTTCTGTATATTGTGCAGTCGGCTGCAGTACTCCATTGGAAGCTTCTTCTACTTAAACAGACCGAGTGTTTATTTTGGTGCTGCATTTTGTGAAGCAGTCGTAGAAGCTTTGTAAAAATTATCACTACTGTCTCGTGATGTATAACCATAAAATAATAGTATAAACCGGTGTTACTTTGTTTCCGCTAAGGTAGTGTTGAAGCACTCAAAACTTAGGCTTTGATGTCAAGGAATAACGAACATTATTTGGGCGGATCAAAATTTAAAATACGCAGCTACAGTTTTCGGATCCTAAAACAATTTTTTTTTTCTGTGTGCAGTGCGCAAATTCCCGAATCGTAAAATCAAGACCAGAATGTGAGCGACATAATATATTTCGAATGCTTTTAACTGTAATGCACAACTATATTTGTTAATTTTAGATTTAAACATCGTAAATGTTTTGTGGAATACATACAGGGGAAATAAATACAAAATCAATGCATGTGCCCAAATAATTGTCTTAAAAGCAACAAAATATTATTATCGACAACTCTATAATATTGAAATGTATATAACTTAAACAAAAAACCTTCTTAAACTAATTTTTTAACACGAACTTTTGAGCATATAAAGTTTGATTAATATTGTGAATTTATTATGTTTGAATTGGTTATTATTAAGTTTAGGATAATACAATTTTATGAATTTTAAAACACTTAATTTTTGCATATGTATTGGTTGTGTGGTTATTAAACGTTATTATTCGAAAAACAGTCAACGATTTTCTATTCGAAAAACTGCACAATGTATTAAGTATTGCTGTACGCGATAGTTTAGTTAAATAAGATATACAGGATGTGGGCAGTATTCTGAAAGTGGATAGTACACCCCAAAACAACACAAAAGTCCCCAAAAACACATGTCCTAAAAGTGACAGTTTCTCAGTTACAGACCTTCCAACGTTGTACCACACTTATAAGTAATATTCTAACTTTTACGAGGCGTGCCTGGTAATGTGATTATCTGGAATGGTGTGACTGTTTTTACCTATATCGCACAGGTTGATAGGCTATATAGGACAAATCGTCTGGCCTGCACACTCCCCGGATTCCTTTCAACTGGACTATTAGGGAGCATCTCCAAGGCCACTGTTTATGCAATTCCAGTTCCGGACATAGCAGTGCTTCGCCAGTGATTGTAACGAGGTTGCCAGCAGATACGTGCAATTCCTGTAGTATTCGAACGTGTCAGACAATCAATGACCCGGCGTGTTCAGGCGTGCATTCAGGCAAAAGGTGGACATTTTGAGCACTTCTTGTGTAGTGACGTATCACTGCTGTTAGACGAACATGGCTACAGCTACTCGAACGTGTCAGGAAGACTATTACGAATACGCCCAGCACAACATTGGAAGGNTTAGACGAACATGGCTACAGCTACTCGAACGTGTCAGGAAGACTATTACGAATACGCCCAGCACAACATTGGAAGGCCTGTAACTTGGAAACTACAGACTTTTGGACATATGTTCATAAGTGCCTTTTTGTGTTGTTTTGGGGTGCACTATCAACTCCCCGATTACTTCCCACATACTCGGGGACAACCAGTATAGCCAATAAAACAAAACGCATCAAATTATACACCTTACAAAAATTTTGTAATATTTACGAGATAAGGAAATTAGGGTGGTAGGAGTTGTATAGTTCTTTTGTGATCAACGAAGAGCGCACTAACATACTGAACATGCCTGGGACATGTTGAAAACATCAGTTTATAATCGTCCACGACCTCCAGAAATACTTCCAAATCGCATAAGAGCTACCCGGATGGAATGGGGCCTCCTTCCGGAAGATGACATCAGCACATTGATTACAAGCATGCCACAGCGTGTTAGGGACCTGTACAATGCACATGGAGGCCATACGAGGTACTAAGCTGCAGTGGGAAGAAAGAAACCGTCCCTAGGAAGAGACACCATTAAGATAATTTCTTTATTCTTTCATGTTTATTTGTCCGAGATATTGGGGAAATGTCTTTTTGTTATAGAAACACATGGAATTTCATGTNTTAGACGAACATGGCTACAGCTACTCGAACGTGTCAGGAAGACTATTACGAATACGCCCAGCACAACATTGGAAGGTCTGTAACTTGGAAACTACCGACTTTTGCACATATGTTCATAAGTGCCTTTTTGTGTTGTTTTGGGGTGTACTATCAACTCTCCGATTACTTCCCACATATTTGGGGACATCCGGTATAGCCAATAAAACAAAACGCATCAAATTATACACCTCACAAAAAGTTTGTACTATTGCGAGATAAGGAAATTAGGGTGGTAGGAATTGTATAGTTCTTTTGTGATCAACGAAGAGCGCACTAACGTACTGAACATGCCTGGGACATGTTGAAAACATTAGTTTATAATCGTCCACAACCTCCAGAAATACTTCCAATCGCATAAGAGCTACCCGGATGGATGACGACAGCACATTGATTATAAGCATGCCACAGCGTGTTAGGGACCTGTACAATGCATATGGAGGCCATACACCGTACTAAGCTGCAGTGGGAAGAAAGAAACCCTCCCTAGGAAGAGACACCATTAAGTTAATTTGGTTATTCTTTCATGTTTATTTGTCCGAGATATTGGGGAAATGTCTTTTTGTTATAGAAACACATGGAATTTCATGTTNTTATTCTTTCATGTTTATTTGTCCGAGATATTGGGGAAATGTCTTTTTGTTATAGAAACACATGGAATTTCATGTTTTATATCGGTACCGTTTGTAACTTCGAATTGCTATGCTATCTTTTATGTACATTCCTTACTTTTTTCTTTCTTTATGTATATTCGAAACTTATTTTTGAGGTGTTTATATTAAGTAGTTCAAATTTTGCTCTTGATCTTATGTTTCGGGAATCCTCTCACTGCGAGACTTTCCACGGCCATTAAAATAAAACCTGCCTTGAGCTCCAAACTGTCTGACTGTAAAGGGATTGACCAGCCTGCCACCAGATCAACACAATCAACAGTCACCTTGATTCAAGCACATCCTGGGGGGGGGGGGTGTGGGCACGGGGACCACCAGGAGCTTCTCACGTCTCGTCGTCCAACCTCCGTACTAGGGAGGTTATCCGTCTGTGCTGCAGAAGATAATGTGTTCCCTTTAGCTCTGAAGTGACAATTTTGCACTGAAGAAAACAATTTTTTCTCCAATTTAAAATGTGTTTTGATTTCAAGTACGCTTTCAAGGGAAACTTTTTGCAATTATTTATTTTAGTACTCAGTGCACAATTTTAAGTTAATTTTTGGGCGGATGGACGTGTACGGGTATGGAGACATCCTCATGAATCCATGGGGCCTACATGTCAACAGCGGACTGTTCAAGCTGGTGGAGGCTCTGTCATGGTATGGGGCGTGTGCAGTTGGCGTGAAATGGGACCCCTGATACATCTAGATACGACTCTGACAGGTGACAGATACGTAAGAATCCTGCCCGATCACCTGCACCCATTTATGTCCATTGTGCATTCCGACGGACGTGGACAATTCCAGCAGGACAATGTGACACCCCACACGTCGAGAGTTGCTACCGAGTGGCTCCAGGAACACGCTTCTGACTTTAGACACTTCCATTGGCCACCTAAATCACCAGACATGAACATCATTGAGCATATCTGGGATGCCTTGCAACGTGCTGTTCAGAAGAGATCTCCACCGCCTCGCACTCATATGGATTTGTGGACTGCCCTGCAGGATTCATGGTGTGAATTGCCTTCTGCATACCTTCAGACATTAGTCGAGTCCAAGCCACGTCGTCTTGCAGCACTTCTACGTGCTCGCGGGCGCCCTACACAATATTAGGCAGGTGTACCAGTTTTTTTTACTCTTCAGTGTAATATGCCTTCTTGGAACATGTCTGTGGTATAGTAACTGAGTACTTAATAAGCAGTGATAGCGTATACAAAATAACATGCTATTAAAAACAGTTACAAGTAATTTATGATATGACCGGGTCGCATTTATAGTGAATAAAATATAATTCTTGGACGATTTTAAACTTCTATATATACAAAATCAGTTTTGCATATACGTACTGTACAATTCCAGTGCGTCCATATGCTGGACGGTTTTTAAAAATAATTCCGTTGTTTAAAATTTATTTTATTTATTTTTGCTATCCTCTGAAGTTTTGCAAAGGAGGAAAAATCGAAAACTGTATAGTATAAATGAGTAGTGGACTTACACATACATGTACCAATACAGCCAGACTTGCTGTTCTCTTGAATGCAAAGATGATCAGGATAACTTTTCAATACAATGCACTGCCTGTTACTTTTCCATAATTTTTTTTCTCACTGCGAGTGACGCTGTCAAGGTTAATTATTAGTCATCCACGAGTTTACGTGTATTTTTTAATATTGTGTTTAACCTTGAGTACAACCAGTTCGTCGCGCTTATTCTCTTTCTAACGTTACGCCTGTCTCATATTTTCATCGCTACGGACTGGCGTTGGTTTGAGCAGCCGTGGCCCTTCAATTGTCCTTGAATTATTTCCTAATCGGGTCTTGTCTCGTCTGGTGTTATCATTTAACAACATATACTGCAATAACCCTCTTTTTTTTCCTGCCAGATAAGCATCGGGCTTGGGAGCGCAGAAACATTTTAGTGTTTGCTAACACGTCGTGGTGTATCAAAGATTCTCTCCTCCTAGACGTGAGTGAAGAGATTTGGGCGGCTCTTGACAGCGAAGTCTTGAGAGCCGATGAGGGTGATTGCGGTGAGTGTGGAGCAGCGCGGGAACGGGAGATCACCGAGAAAACCCGCAGACCAGCGGCATCGTCCGGCACGATTCCCACATGCGAAAATCCGTTAGTGACCCGGCCGCGGATTGAACCCGGTTCCCCGTAGTGGGAGGCGAGCAGGCTAACCGCTCAGCCACCGCGGATCCTCCTCCAAGACGTCTTTGCGCGTGCGCAAGCCAGAAGATCCCAGCATGCGATGCATCACGGCTCCCGGGGAGACGATATGAAGACAATTGTATACCATTCGCGCGTTCGCTCTCCCCTAATTGGCTGTTCGTGCTCTCAGCCTTGAGTGCAGAGGCGTTCGGCTCGACTCGTTTTTACTGTAATTTTACACCAGTCCCACCCTCCCAGTTACCGCGCGTGCGTGTAATTTCGAGCAACTCCGTAACTTATTTGCGTTATCCTTGAAATGTATCCTGCCGTCGTAAAAATGTTAATGCGCCCGAATGTGAAAGTCGTGTACTCGTTGCCAAATGGAATTGCCGGTTTGCATATGTAAAAAGAATATTTTGAGATTGTGATTATTGTTTTTTAATTCGACATAACGGTGCAACACCTATGTTAACTTACACTATAAACTCCTCTCATCTTAACCCGATTGGCGTAGTGTAAACAACTTTCTACTTAACTCCCCAAATCCCCACAAGTAATGCTGTATTTCGATGTAATTTGTTTATAAAAGCATTTGTGGTACAAACAAAACAAAAAAAAAATATCGTACTACTATTTTGGTTCGTTAACACGCAAATCTGTTGTCATTTGAAGTTGAAAGCGTTTATGTACCGAAAGGTAAATCTCATCAACTCCCTATAAGTTTTCATATTAACCATTAAAAAATGTCTGTGTAGTAACGATTACTTTCGTGTGACGGGAAGAAATGTAATGCTGATTCTGATCACACTTTGCCAGAATCACAGTGTGCAAAGAGTAGACGAGCCATTATTGATGCTGGTCGCAGTACCAACACAACATTACGTACGTTCGAAGGGATTTTTTGTACATTAAAAAACACATCAATGCATACGCGAACAGAAACAGCACACACGGTAAAGATTTTTTTTACTATACATACATGGTAGCTTTGCTACATTTGTTCAGGAAAAAGTAAAAAAACGCAGTGAGTTCCCAGGAGTAAAGAGAGCATTTCTACATTTGCAGCCGGACGTGTGGTAAATTTTCCGCACTATGCAGGCCTGCAGGTTAAAAAAAATTTCCGTTACGGTTCAGGCCATGGGCAGAGAACATTTTTTCGCGTGGGGACCAAATGCAATCTCAAGTTCGGATGAGGGCCACACTAGTAATTTTTATTGTCGAGTGAGTTACTTCTAATAACGGCATGAACCGCCTAACAAAACAAGTCAGACAGAAAACTAAAAAGTAAAGCTGTAAAGCTTGAAATATTTATTCTCACACGGGGCCGCGGTGGTGTAGTGGCTAGAATACTCGCCTCCCACCAAAGCGAACCGGGTTCGATTCCCGACCAGGTCACCCAGGATATTCGCATGTAGGAATCGTGGCGGGCGATGCCGCTAGTCAGCGCGGGCTTTCTCGGGGGTCTCCCAAATCTCTTCACTCACTCACTCAATTATACGCACACGTTGTCCACTATTTGCAGTACATATATATTTAAGAACATCAGTTGTCACATTAGCTGAGGTTCCTAAGGCGTAGCGCTCGAGTTGAGATGACCTTGGTTCGTTTCTCGTTCGGGCACGCAACTTTTATGTTAACCAAAACTGTTTAATCGACTTGAAAACCAAAAAAATTGTTTAGCTGCATCAAACAAATCATTGTTTGGGGCAACCAAATAACAATAATAAAACAATTTGGTTTCAACAACAAAATATTTCACTGCCCCTATACAAATAATTAATTTGGTTGCCCCAAAGGAACTTTGTTTGATTGAACAAAACCCGACCGAGATTGAAACCTACATGACCTACGCCCGAGCTAAACACGCCTTAGCAGCTTCAGCTAAAGTGACTACAGACGGAGTTTGAATGTTTTTAAATACATACATTTCAAATACTGGACAACGTGCGCAAATAAACATTTCAAGTTTTGCTGCTTTACTTTTTGGTTTCCCGTTAAACTTGTTTTATTATGGTGTTTATACCATTATTAAGCATCAATAAACACACTTACAAACACTGTTACTATCCTAATACACACGACAAATTTAATAAAACTCTCAAGCTGTCTTTTCGAACATTTGATCCAACAAAATATTTTGTTGACAGTCTAATTTCTTTTGGCCCTGCACAGACGTTTTGTTTATTCAAACATGTATTCTTTTAGATGGACAACATTAATTTTGTTACTTTCCAAGTTTTATTTACTTAACAAAATATTTTGTTGGGGCAACTAAATATTTTTTAGCCCTATAAAAACCACTATTTTGTTTGCCTCTGCCAATGTAAATTTATATAAAAAAAAGAGAATACCGTAATACATGTGCTGCGATCCTTGAATCTGTCTGAAATGAATGTTTTAGTTTGCGTAGTTTATTTTGGAGCAACATTGCGTCAATTATTCAACATTTTTCAGGCCAATGTGGGTAACTTTGGTTATGTTCGCGAGCCATCTCCAACGTTATTTTGGAGAAATGTCGGCTGGCCACTCAGTCAAGGCCGCGGGCCGTGAATGGCCTTGGAGCCGTAATGTCCTTACGGTTTGTTTAGGTTGTTTATTGTAATTTCTTTACAGTGTGAAGTTCTTCTTGCAAAGGCGGCATTCGAGTTGTTATATGCGACGTGTAAAGAGGTCTCTCAAGTGCTAAACTCTATATTGAATGTGCTATTTCAATATACAGAGCCGGTTGTAGCAGGCAACATCTAGGACTCGGACTTTGAGTTACGCGAGCAATAGAAACGTAAGTAAGTGAGTGAGTGGAGAGATTTATGTGACCCTTAACATTGACGTCTTGAGAGCCAATGAAGGCGGAGCGGGATGAGTATAGAGCAGGGCGGGGAAAACGGGAGATCCCTGATGAAACCCTCCGACCAGTGGCATCGTCCGGCACGATTCGCACGTGCAAAAAATCGAACCCAGTTCGCTTAGGTAGGAGGTGAGTAGTCTGGCAACTACACCACCGCGGCCCCTGCGAGAAATAGAAAAAAGGCAGACCGAACACATTGAAGGCCCGCGGTGGCGCAGCGGCTAGAGCACTCGCCTCCCACCGAGGTGAATCGGGTTCGATTCCCGCCGAGGTCGCTCACATTTTCGCACTTGGGAATTGTGCTGGGCGATGCCGATGGTCAGCGGATTTTCTCGGGGATCTGCCGTTTTTTCCCGTTCTCGCATTCCGGCGCTGCACAATACTCACCTCGCTTCACCTTCACCAACTGTTAAGAGCCGATATGATGGTCAGAATATCCGAAGTGGAGCGGAGAAGTTTAAGCGGCTCATCACATAAAATTTTCTTACCAAGCGGTTGAACTTCCAGAACATTCCTACATTTTGTCCATTATGAAAATGGCTCACGAGGTGTTGAAACTACCGCACGTATACCCAATCATCCGATTTTTTTTGTCAACTCCAGTTGTATGCTTCGTCTAGACATTTGGCGAAAGGATAAAAATAAAATGGTGATATGGGATATTACGAGACCAACAGAGAAATGCAGGGAAGGCCACTCGTGTCTCTTCTAAGTTTTACTTCCTGCTAGTACGCACTGTTACGAGCTGTGATCAGGCCTTAGCTGAGCGGCCTGCCTGATAACACCTTCACATATTTATCCAGGACACGGGCCGTGATTACTGAAATTAGTTGTGAAATCACAAACCACAGAAATCCCCTCCACCGGCCAGTAAACGGGGACAACACAGTCGACATAGGGCAGTGTATCCCTGGGCGGTTTCTTTTGTCGTCGGGCCATTGGAACGAAGACCACTGAAGATGAGTGTGTCCGGCCATCGACTTCCGCCATCTCAATCAGCCTCCGGAATCATGAACAAGATGGGGACTCTCCAATTAGACTTTACTTAAAATGTGGCTGTATACATTTTTATAATTTAATATTTCAATATATTTGTATAGCTTCCCAAGGTTTATATCCAATCATATTTATATTGAAATAATATTGTGCAACCTTAATGTTAAATAAACCCCCTTTAAACAGTGCTCATTACATAACTCTTGTCAATAACTTGTTACGCCCTTATAGCTCCGTTAAGATATGGTGAACCATAAATCATATCATACCAGTACCATATCGTCACACTTTTAAATGCATACGAGTGTTAATGAAATAATAGAAACGAGTAACAATAGAACATTCTGGAAACAGAGTCAGAATGAATTTGACTGAGTTAGTAAATGGTAAGAAGGAACGACTGCAGATGAGTTTATAGGAAATTAAAACTACTGTTCGGTTCACGGCTAACTGTACAATTTTGAACTCGAACTTTCAGAAATGTCATTATAGTCTATTCGCGGTATCCTCACCCTTTTTTGAATCAAACACTTGAAAAATAACTATGTATGACGTGTCTGGTTGTTTGCTAAATATGTAATTTAATACAAGCGTTTTACACTTGTATCTTATTTCTGGTTAAATGAAACTTTTAATTATGTTTTATCTATAAAAATATAACATTTCATTTTTAGTTCATATGCATAAAGCATAGACGAAATAGTTGTGTTAGTAATGCGCAGTAATAAATAGTTCTCGTGCAAAATGTTATTGAACTGAGTGCGCATTACAGCGGTTCGTCGCGTCGTCCTCGCGGTGTAATTTTCTAGACTTGGTTAAGCTTTGTTAGCAAGAGGCGGAGGAATAGCCAAGAAGTAAAACTTTGTCAGAGCTTCAGATAAGTTAGAAGTTACCATGCACGGACAATACCCGAAAATGCCCGCAGTTAATTGTAACAACTTAATGGCATGGATTCAGTAACGTCGGCAAATAATGGACTGCAGTTCTGTTGGACGATATCATCAAAATTGTAATTATCTTTAGTGGTCACTCAAATCGGTTTAATTATGGGCGCAGCAAAAGGGAAGGGGAAGAGGGAGGAGATATTGTCCTGAGGGGAAGGGGAGGGAGGGGTGCTACTGTCCGAAAGGGGAGGGTGAAGGGACTATCGTCTGAAAGTGGAGGGGGAAAGGCTTAGAGATGTGCACTGAGCGAGTTTGATCACCTAGTATATACCATTTCGTGATGTTGACACGAATGGGCGGTAATATTAAGCGAGTTCGAGCACTCGAAAATGGTAAGGTAAAACTCGCGCAATCACATTTGGTCATTGAAGCACTCGAAAACGCGGACCGCCCGAAGTGCTATGAGCAGCGAACGAGCAGTTCGACCACTCTCACGCCCTGACTGCGGCGATGCCGCCGCACAGCGTCGACAACACAACTACACAGCAAATGCACGTTAGTGTTGTGTATTCACTGCAGTCGTAAGTGGGTAAGTTCTTACGTGCTAGCGTGACCGTACGCAGTGACTTCCGAGAATAGCAAAGACGTTTCCAGGACGATAACGGAAGGGGAAGTACGAAGTAGATGTGACCAGGAAAAGGGGTACGACGTGACGTGCAGGATAAATTTGCATCATTTAGATATGCTGCGTTGAAACACCTCGTTCGTTTCGTTCAGTGTCGCATTTGCAAGGCTGTGCGTCGATTCGCAGCGGGTTCTGGGACAACACACTTAAAGCGCCACGTCTTGTGTCGTGCACNTTTTGCGTATTCACTGCAGTCGTAAGTGGATAAGTTCTTACGTGCTAGCGTGACCGTACGCAGTGACTTCCGAGAATAGCAAAGACGTTTCCAGGACGATAACGGAAGGGGAAGTACGAAGTAGATGTGACCAGGAAAAGGGGTACGACGTGACGTGCAGGATAAATTTGCATCATTTAGATATGCTGCGTCGAAACACCTTGCTGGTTTCGTTCAGTGTAGTATTTGCAAGGCTGTGCGTCGATTCGCAGCGGGTTCTGGGACAACACACTTAAAGCGCCACGTCTTGTGTCGCGCACGAAACGCAGCAGGTGATGCCTCTGCTCGCGTACCTGCTTCTGTGAAATGCAGCGTAACGGATAAATGGGTCATGGTGAGCGGAGAAGACCTACGACCATTTTCATTTGTTGACTGTGGTGCTTTTATGGAACTTGCACAGGAACTTACAAGTGTAGGTGCAACTTGTGGACAAGTTTCCACAGCAGACGTGTCGCTCCATCGCAGCACTGTCGCGTGGCATGTTGGGAACATTGCAGGGTGCTTAAGGGTGTTGGACCGCCATCAATTAATAATTTTATTTTGTACCAAGCATTGTTTAATTTGTACACATTTCGTGTGATGACATTTTCCTCGAATAAATAAAAAAATGTACACTTTATATTTTTTGAATAATTTGATGTCAAATTCAAATTCCTTCTGTTTTGCTGCAGCCACAATAACAAATAGTAATTAACAAATAGTAATTAAGTTGTGCAAATGAAACAATTACAAAGTAAACTAATGCCATGGGCTACTGCGTGACAAATATGCCATCACCAAATAACATGAAACAAATTGTTAAATATAATTTTTTTTGGGCATATTTTTAACTTTTTTTTAAATGTATGAACTGTTATTTGGTGATTACATATATGGCACACGGTAGTCCATGGCATTAGTTTACTTTGTAAATTTTTTCATTTGATATTACGGCTGCAGAAAAACAGAAACAATTTGAATTTGACATAAAATTATTTAAAAAATATAAAGTGTAAACAATTTTTATTCTGCTAAAACGCCGTCATATATAATGTGCAAAAGTTGAACAAAGTTTGGTACAAAAATAAAGTTATTAATTTTTGGGGGTCCAACACCGTTAAGAGGCGAAATAATTCCCAACTACAGTCTGCTGTGGAACAGAGGTCTTGTGCAATGACAATGGACTTGTGTGGACTGATGATTTTAGGAAAATGCATTACTTGACGGTTTCTGGCCATTGCATTGATAAAGAACGGTGACTGATAAACAACGCACTGATGATAAGGTTCCGAGTTGTTCGGAAGAGTGGAGACAACTTCCGCGCGGAACTTTGAAACCATTTGACAGAACTTGGAATCCCTGCAGAAGTGTTTTAGAACCTGACATTTGTAACTGACCAAGAACCAAACACAAGAAAGGTGCTGGAAGTCTACGCGAGGTAACCACGTGCAACTCACTGCATTAACACAGTCTTGCAACACACACTGGACGACGAGTTGCAGCAAGATTACATCCATTCCTTGCTTTCGTCTACAAATGCAGCCAAGGATATTGTCGCGTATCTCAAAAGATCTGGACATGTGAACAAGTGAGCTCGGACTGTTCTCTAAGACGCGGAAACACGATGGAACACCAAGTACGTAATGCTTGAGTCAGTTCACTCACGGATAGAAGATATACTGAACGTCAGATTCTGTGTTATGTGGGTGGTTCGGACAAACTTGAAAGGTTATACTGATTGCGTGGTTACTGAGTTGCTGTCCTTCCTTGGGTTGTTCAAGGAGGCTACAAACTCTGGCGTTGCTGTGGTTATACAAATTTAAATCCCATTGCACACCTCTTACCAGTGACGTTGAGGTAAGACATAAATGCATATTTATTACGTGGCAGGAGGGATGATATATTTCCACCTTAAGGCTCGATCTCACACGCCATATAAGTGTTATTGGTTTCGTTCTTATTTAAGCTGTCTTTAGTATGCAAATATAAATAATGCCTGTTCGTACTATAAAACCATTAATTTTATTTTCAGGAAATCAAAACACTGAAAAACAGAGCACAGCTGATTTTGTATTGAAGTCATTACATCTCGTTGCAATTTTCATGTGGCCTTCTTTCCGATGTTTATCGGCGATTCCTGAAGACGACACAACTCAAGCCTACAGCACCGTACGCAGCTTATGTGCCAATATATCTCGGCAGGGCGGCATCCAAGAAGGATCAGAAGTGCTCAACTTGCTACCTTCACCTCCTAAACGAAGAAGTATGCTTACCGAGTGGCAGATCGATGAGGTTCCTTACGCGCCAGATGCTGAGGTGGATACATATCTCGAGCAGAGCAATGTCGGAAATGGTGACAACCTTTTGACGTGGTGGCAAGAACGAGACAGTACATTTCCCCACCTCACTCAGCTGGCAAGCAGAGTTCTTCGCATACCTGCCACCGGTGCATCAAGCTAANCTGTGCATCAAGCGAACGTGTTTTTAGCAATTCTGTACATATCATTACCAACAGACGGTGCCGCATATTGCCTGAGCGCGTGGACGATTTGATTTTCATCCATGGCAATATACACGTGTTACGAGATATACAGTTTCCAATGTAACCGGCATTAAGAAACTCTCCATATGTAACAGTGCTGCCTCAGTGATTTATATTGATATGGTTCGACAGTTCCATCTGTCTCAAAGTATAAATATATTTGTATACAGGAAATGGTATTTCACTTATTAACTATGTGTTAGGTTGACTGTTATCATCTAACAAAGTCGTATTTATATGACCTATAAATAGGGATGTACAAGACTTGTAAGTCCTTTTGGGCCTTATTCATAGTCATATCTTAATCCAAGGATAATTCAGAAATCTTATTCCTCGGTGTTGGTCTGAAATTAGTCCAGACTAAGGGTGGACCAACTATATCGTATTCATAAACCCCGGCCAGAGTGGGACTAACGTTAGTCGAGAGATCATTGAAGTACACTGTGTTACAGTTGTACAGCGCATGCGCATTGCAGATTCTCGTCTCAAATAAAAGCTTTACTACGAAAGAAGAGGTCACATTTGAAGCGACACACACATTAAAAGTAGCTTCAATCATTTCAAATAGAGATTGTTCGTTTAACTAATGACCATATTTCCGGTAAGTTACATCTTATTCAATATTTAATATATATCTCAAGTCCTCGCTGTTAAGATCCGCCCAAATATATTCACTCAATATTTCATCTAAGATTTAATGGTCAGCAATATTTAAATTTGTTAAGTCAATAGAACCCATGACTGCGTGGAACAGTGGATAAGGTTCTTTGGAAATGAGAGCTGCAGGTTCGAATTTCACTTGTTCGCTCGAAATTTTTATTATGACTATTTATCTCGATGGCAAGTGCATGTTAACGAAAGTAATTATTTCCTTTACTATTTTTTCCACAAATGCAAAAAAAAATAATAATAATTCTCTGAAAATGACTCTTGAACCTGCATTGTAATACCGCAGGATGAGGGACGAAAAAATTTGATATACTCTTATTGTTCCATGTTTATCGTAGCACGCCCCTATGCACTAGTGTATTGGGCTGATTTTATTTGTTTACGCCAGTACTGTCTCGATAATGATGATACGTTGGTATTTCAGTGCTACATACATTACAAAAAATACATTATAAAACAGTTGAAAAAAAGTTTACTCAGGGGAGATTCGAACTTGCAACCTTTGTGCAAATCAATCCACGATGTTACCATTTTTTTTATAACAGTGGACATTATTGACCTGTACATTTGCTTTTGGACATAGCGAGAGTGACGTCTGACAGTGTGTGTGTGGTTTGCCGTGTGACGATCTCAAGCAAAGTAGACCGACTTGATGAAAAATTCACATTACACATGTGCGCGACAAGCGAACTGAACAACTGCCGCGGTGGAACCGGGGCGCCAACTCCCGATCCTCCGACTTCAAGTCGGCCACTCTGCCCCTGAGCTACGAGGGCAGAGCCTCCATTGAGCTGCCGATACACTTAACGCAATAAAATACTTTACTGTATAGGTTGTGAAAATAAGATTTGTATAAAAATTATTTCCAGCAGTATTAATGTCACGTCTGGTAAGAATATATTTTCAGAGAAGGCATTTCATTGAATCAAAAGTTCGAAAGGCATTTCTGTAGCTTAAAACTTATGTGTTATGATTATATTTATTTTGATATATTATTCACAGAACATTTCATCCAATAAGTTGGCATATTTTTGCTTCAACAGATTGACAGAATTTGCCTTAAATGTATTTATTTTTTTGTTTCGTAAACATTTTCTAGCTTTCACTTGCATGCGATATTAACAAACTTGTCTTGTTTTAAGTTCGCCATGTTTCTTTTTTAATTTAATACGTCGTTAGTCTGTACGAAAGGAAGGCGTTTCCCGGACAAGCAATAATAAGTCTCTATGAATACGAAACAATTTGGTGGGATGATGATCTATCCTTACTCCGGACTAAAAACGACTATGAATAATGCTCTTGGTGTGTCTGTGCGTGTAGCAACATTGTTTCGCGAACGCCACGTGCATTTGTGAGTGTGCGTGTCGTGGCAAAGTCGCGCTAGCAGGCGGAAGAGTGGTCGTCTGGGCGAACGAGCGAGTTCGAACATACCGAGTCTCACTCTGGCCAAT
>NQII01008375.1:7925-37741 GCA_002778355.1 Clitarchus hookeri | reverse complement strand
TTTTCCCTCGGAAAGTAGTCAGAGGCGGCCAGCGGGAATTAAGGTTTAAAACAGTCAAACACTTGTCTTTAATATACTTTAATTTCCACCTGAAATGTAAATTTATGTAGAGGTATGCATTCGTTTTCAAATAATTTCTATCAGCTTGTGAGATAAGGAGAAACTGTTTTCTACATACTTTAACTTGACACTGAATAAACGTGAATCTGTCCTTGTTTATTGAAATCGTTCTTCAGTAACCTAAGCTACACCAAGTTATCTAGCAATCTCACATTTCGCATAGAACTGAATCTGCCAGGTGGTGTGGAGGTCCTTAATTTCAAGTTCGCTATAGACAATTTATTAGTAGATATTTATGAAAATAAAATTTCTTGTATTTTCACCTTGATGACTGTGGCAGTGCCCTTGATATATCAGAACATCTTGATGCGTAATGTTTAAAGAAATGTCCCGCATTAAGTTAATAAATAATGAAAACAAATAAATAAAAGATTGTTATAAAAATTCTTAAATGAAAGCAACAGTGAAGGCAGCGATCCCTGATATTGCTCCCCCGAGGCCGACATGATTATTCATTTCTGGTTCCATTTTATTACATTACTATTAGAGTAATATTTGGCTTGATAAGACTTCTTCAATGAACGTGTGATAGTTATTTTGAATGTTTTTTTTTTCATTGGGCGGAAGGGTACACAGAAGCTGAAAGAATAACATAAGTAGGCGTGCTAATCTGCAGCGGTAAACTCTCAGAAGGTAGGTAAGAGGAGGAATGAAGGTGAGAAATAGAGAGGCGTGCGTATTCTGCGTAGGAGAGAAGACCGAGAGTGTGACGAAGGAAAAATTTTCCCTGGGAAGACGGGAAAATTAGTTTTGATGGATGTCCGGTATCAAAGAGTTTGAATCGAGGAAACGGTGTACGGTAATCATAACTCCAAGAGACACAATTTTGATTGAAACTTCAATGTAATTTTTTTCCTTTATTTTATCTAGCTGATATCCCCGCTTCTAAGCCGGAAGACTATGGGGGAAAGAAGCACCATAATGTGAAACGTACAACGTGTAAAGTTACTTTATCTTAATTGGAAACATTTTTTGCTCGAGGAAAGTGAAATACGTGAAACAGTAACTCGGAATGTTTGTAGAAAAGTGTTTGCCTGTCACAAAATGACGCGTGATTTTAAAGGAATTTTAAACAACGAAAAACATATTGAAAAAAAATTAACGAATAAAGATTTATTGAGTATGATGCCCACAACGTTATGGACAAATTACAAGAGGAAATAAACGATGTGGGACAGCCTTGCAGCACTAATAGGCGTGGCAAAGATGTGCGTTGGGAAATGTGGGGAGTTTTTATTAGCAGCGCCGTAAAAAAAAAAGACTCCGTTTAATGCCATAGACGTGACTACCGGTCCATAGATCTTGGAAGCCCGATTCAAGTAGCGTGCCTGCTTGTAAATGAGGTTCCACGCGTTCATTTTTTTAATCTGTAACTAATAACATGTATCCCACAGATAACGTAACTATATGCCGTTCACAATAAACTGAGCACTTTTGAAAGCCCTGCTGAAGATCTGCTTGTCTGCACAATGTGTATTCTTCCACCATATTTTATGTAAAATTAACATTGTCATGGGCCAGATCACTTTATTCATATGTCGGTCAATTAAAACTATGAAATTATTAAAAAACCTAATATTTTATGAACGGGTTAATTCTTACATTTATTCACATTAAAAAGACAAAAAGCAAAATAAATAATTTCCGTATCTATAGATACTGAATAGATACACTTTCAATTCAACATTGAGACATGGAACTACTTTCCGTCAGTTGTTGCCAACTTTACTGGGAAAGTGGAGTGGAGTGATTTTGGCGGCTCTTAACATCGTGGTCTTGAGAGCCGATGAGAGTGAAGTGAGGTGATTATCGAGCAGCGCCGGAATGAAAGGGCAGGAGAAACGGAAGCTCCCCGAGAAAACCCGCCGACCAGCGGTATTGTCCGGCACGATTCCCACTTGCAAAAAATCCGGGAGTGGCCCCGCCGGGAATTGAACCGGGTTTGCCTAGGTGGGAGGTGAGCAGTCTAACCACTACACCACCGCCAACTTTACTGGGCCCGTGTCAGTCAGTGTGCGTATTCATGTATATGCAGTGACATGTTTCAAAGGTTGATTTCAAGTGTTCAATTGGCCGTNGTTTGCCTAGGTGGGAGGTGAGCAGTCTAACCACTACACCACCGCCAACTTTACTGGGCCCGTGTCAGTCAGTGTGCGTATTCATGTATATGCAGTGACATGTTTCAAAGGTTGATTTCAAGTGTTCAATTGGCCGTGAACTGCCTATAAGAATCCTGCATGCATCACTTTACATCTCAGAGACGGTAAAATAATTTGTTTCAGTATCCCGAGTTTTTAATTCAAATAAAACANCCGACCAGCGGTATTGTCCGGCACGATTCCCACTTGCAAAAAATCCGGGAGTGGCCCCGCCGGGAATTGAACCGGGGTTGCCTAGGTGGGAGGTGAGCAGTCTAACCACTACACCACCGCCAACTTTACTGGGCCCGTGTCAGTCAGTGTGCGTATTCATGTATATGCAGTGACATGTTTCAAAGGTTGGTTTCAAGTGTTCAATTGGCCGTGAACTGCCTATAAGAATCCTACATGCATCACTTTACATCTCAGAGACGGTAAAATAATTTGTTTCAGTATCCCGAGTTTTTAATTCAAATAAAACANGCATGCATCACTTTACATCTCAGAGACGGTAAAATAATTTGTTTCAGTATCCCGAGTTTTTAATTCAAATAAAACACTGACAATTTTTTTCGTACTTTTACAAGAAAATTCGTTGGGAACACTTTTTCAAAAATATATTTGTATGACAACGTAATGTTTTCTTGTAAAAGTGTAATACAAGTAATTGTAACATTACGTATTCAAGGTTTGTATTTCAACCTATATTTTTTATCTGTAAAAATTATATAAATTTTTTTTGTGTGTTCTAGAGAACAACTGTAATAAATAAATAAGCGCAAAGGGAAAATACATTTCTACTTACATTCCTGATGAAATTGTCACCTTGTGATGAAGACTCGAACCAGCAATTACGCTGTAAAACATCTGTTGTACTTTTAAAATAAATTCCTTGAGAACCAGTTGCCGAAACGTTTTTCTGTAGGACAACAAAAAATTTTCTTGTAAAATTTTTAATAAATATTTTTTGTAATATTACAAATTAAGGCTTGTTTTTAAACTTACGTTATCGAGAAGTGAAGAAAAAAATTGCTATAATACTCTGAAAACAACTGCAATGAAGAAATAAAAAAAANACTTACGTTATCGAGAAGTGAAGAAAAAAATTGCTATAATACTCTGAAAACAACTGCAATGAAGAAATAAAAAAAAAGGAGAAAAATCGTTCTATTGTATTCACAATAAAGGAGAAACCGTAGTGTGAGATTTTTTTATCGAGGTACTACCGTTTCTTCCCCAGTCATCACAACACCGCNACTTACGTTATCGAGAAGTGAAGAAAAAAATTGCTATAATACTCTGAAAACAACTGCAATGAAGAAATAAAAAAAAGGAGAAAAATCGTTCTATTGTATTCAGAATAAAGGAGAAACCGTAGTGTGAGATTTTTTTATCGAGGTACTACCGTTTCTTCCCCAGTCATCACAACACCGCTGCTCCATTCCCACCTCATTTTCCTCATACATTCTCGCTACTGGCTGAAACGAGATGTGTGTCCGTATGGTATGGTAGTTGCACTGTAGATCTCCGTGAAATTAGAGACAAGCACTGGTAAAATTTTAGCCAGAAATCTCCGAAAAATTACATACACGTCACTTTTCCAATAACATCCATTCCGTAAAATTTGCATAGCTTTCCGCGAGTTCACGGAACATCTCCGTTGATTTGCTAGTGAACTTTCCTGTACCTGAAGTTTATAAAAATATATTACGGGAAAAATTTATAATTTTTGTTACGCGAAAGTTTTACTGTGTATAAAAAAATAATATAAATTGGCATATTTTATTTATGAGCGAGATTTGAAAACGAATCAAAAGTATTAAAGTGCGTATAGCTGTTACCTTTCACCTTCAACATTCTTTTACCAGTATTCTGCATAAATATGTGGTTCCTAGAAATGNTACCTTTCACCTTCAACATTCTTTTACCAGTATTCTGCATAAATATGTGGTTCCTAGAAATGTAACTATCGTAATTTTTTTCAGTTTCCAGTAATCTTTGAGTGTTTTAAGGTGTCCTAGCTGGTAGAGGAGCCTGATGCTACTTCTTGATGTGTCAAGGCGTAGGTCTAAATAGTGTGGATATCCTGACTGTCGCAGACACGATCATTCTCTGCTAACATTGGCGAAAAAGTGTCCGCGTAGCCTCGGAATTGCTCGTTCCCGAAACCCGGAGCTATGGGAAACGCGAAGACGTTCCGTATAAATTTCCGCGAATGCACTAAAATTTTTGACAGTGTTGCTCTATTTAGTGCCAGTTTATTTTTGTCAGGGTATACCATACTTGAAAACAGGGTTGGAGAGTTAATTAATTTTATATTGACATGGTGACTAACCATTCATTTCGAATACCAATCTTGCTTCCGCGTTACAGATGTCAACACCAAATGAAGATGGACGCCCCAGTTATTTCAAGGGAACAATGCGACAACAGGTTTTGTAGTGGTGGCACAATTCGATTAGTTACACGTAATGCATCTCGAATTTTTACCATAATATTTGCAATCAGATCGCATTTTAACTCCAGCTTCAGAGGCGTTTTCCGCCTTTGGAATCACCATATACAATAAAACGTTTTGTTTTTTCTCAACATATTTTTTTTNGCTTCAGAGGCGTTTTCCGCCTTTGGAATCACCATATACAATAAAACGTTTTGTTTTTTCTCAACATATTTTTTTTTCGTAAACATCTTGCAGTCGAATGATGTCGGTTTTATTCGTTAAACATCCCTTAAAATGTTTTTACCAGTTCTACAGTTTCTACGAAAGCAAAGGAGTAACTTGCCGTAATGGTAAAGACATCAGAAATGTCCANGCTTCAGAGGCGTTTTCCGCCTTTGGAATCACCATATACAATAAAACGTTTTGTTTTTTCTCAACATATTTTTTTTCGTAAACATCTTGCAGTCGAATGATGTCGGTTTTATTCGTTAAACATCCCTTAAAATTTTTTTACCAGTTCTACAGTTTCTACGAAAGCAAAGGAGTAACTTGCCGTAATGGTAAAGACATCAGAAATGTCCANTTTTTTACCAGTTCTACAGTTTCTACGAAAGCAAAGGAGTAACTTGCCGTAATGGTAAAGACATCAGAAATGTCCAGTCAGTTAATTTTAATATTTTGTAGTGACCTATCAATGATTGCCTCTTAAAATCTCTTCGAAAGTTCCTTGATGAATAACTTTTGAAGTCAGTGAACTAGACCTTGTGTTATAAATCACCAGGGTTCAAAAGCCAAGCGTGATAAGAAAACTAGATAAATGGAAGGGGGATAGTTGCCCAAACACCGTAAATATGTATCAAAGAGTTTAACTCAGTTCGCGTGCACAAGCAAGGGTACTGTCGACGCCAAATAAGCTCATGTACGGAAGGTAAACGGAACAGTGCACCAGACTAAGAGCATCTCATTCTGTATTGTGTTCTCATTGTGATCGGAGCGCAATGTTGTGGTAAAGTGCGCACTGCACAGTAAGAATATTACACAAAGACGTCAGTTGGGCACGTTCATTAAGGAACGAATCACCAGACCTGGGCCAACCTCCCGTGGCGCAGTCGGTTGGTGCACCGCCGGTCTGCGGCGCGGGAGGTTCTGAGTTAGAATCCTTGGCAAGGCTTGGGTGTTANCGCAGTCGGTTGGTGCACCGCCGGTCTGCGGCGCGGGAGGTTCTGAGTTAGAATCCTTGGCAAGGCTTGGGTGTTAGTAGAAGTAAGGTAATAAGTTAGTTTGTAAGCCTTCCCCTGATAAGCCTTCATGAATAACACCGTGGGACGGCAATAAGCTCTTTCTAATACCAATACCAGATGCCTAGAAGCAGATCCAACGCAGATCGAAGTCTTAGCTACCCTTAAATGTGCCACAAAGTGAAATTTTCGGGTTTGTTTGGCGAAAGTTCCGAGACACAGGTAATGTTCCTCGTAGGCCANCGCAGTCGGTTGGTGCACCGCCGGTCTGCGGCGCGGGAGGTTCTGAGTTAGAATCCTTGGCAAGGCTTGGGTGTTACTAGAAGTAAGGTAATAAGTTAGTTTGTAAGCCTTCGCCTGATAAGCCTTCATGAATAACACCGTGGGACGGCAATAAGCTCTTTCTAATACCAATACCAGATGCCTAGAAGCAGATCCAACGCAGATCGAAGTCTTAGCTACCCTTTNTGATAAGCCTTCATGAATAACACCGTGGGACGGCAATAAGCTCTTTCTAATACCAATACCAGATGCCTAGAAGCAGATCCAACGCAGATCGAAGTCTTAGCTACCCTTTAATGTGCCACAAAGTGAAATTTTCGGGTTTGTTTGGCGAAAGTTCCGAGACACAGGTAATGTTCCTCGTAGGCCAGTATAAGGTCGTCTAAGAGTAATAATTCCTCAACAAGACCGATGTATGACCTTAACTGCACGACGAAACTGGACAATGCCTGTAAGAGAACTGTCGTCAGAGCTTGCAGCTGCCTCTGGAGTTAGGGTTTCTCGGAAAATGTGTACCACATACACAGGAAAGCTGGTCTCTAAACCAGACATTCAGTAGTTTGCGTGTGTCCCGCTTAAATCAATGCACAGCAGAGCCCGTTCACAGTGGAGTCAGCAGCATCTAAACTGGACCCTCAATGAATGGAGGAACGTCTTGTTCTCAAATGAGTCCAGATTCAGTAAGCAAAACGATTCCCGGCGAACATTTGTCAGGGTAGAACCTGGAACAAGATTAAACCTCAGGAACATCATCTCAGGAACATCGTGGAAAAGGGATCAGTTTGGTGGTGGTTGAGTAATGGCGTGGGCTGACATCATGTTCGATAGACGTGCAGAGCTGCACGTATACAATGGAGGTACCGTTACTGCCCAGATGCACAGAAACGAGATACTCCAACATAATGTGCGACTTTTCAGGGGCGCAGTCTGCCCATAAATTTTCACGGACGACAATGCACGTGAGCATCGAGCCAACCTGGTGTAATGAATTTCTTTAAGGTGAACATACCCACCACATGGACTGTCCAGCGAGTTCTCCAGACATGGACCTTGAACAGCATCCCTGTGGTCCATTAGGGAGACGAGTTGCAGCCCGCCAGTCTTGACCAAGAACATTACCAGTGCTCGACACTGATCCTTGTGAGGAATGGAACAAACTTCCAATAGAGCTCTTGAACTACCTCGTAGGAAGCATATCACCTCAATATGCGGCGTGTGTGGCCGTTAGGGGTAACCACATCTCATTAACTTTTTTATATTGAATATTAGGTAATTTCTGCATTTGTTTCTTTACGATATCAGATTTTTAATTTATTATTTTCCACTCCTTTGTATACCAACTAAACGTTTGATTAATTAATTTCTTTACTAAGTTATGTGTGCTACTTCTGTGTAACTTTGATACTTCATAATTTTGTTTTCCTTATATATTAATTATATTCATCTTTTGAACACTTATGAAGTAAAATGTTTAGCTTCAGTAATTGGTGTTTGCATATCGAAAATGCATTTTCATCCTTTTCTCCTCCTTTATCATACTATCACAAATTTTTCTACCCACAGACAATATATAATTTGTGAAAATATCACTAACTGAAAACGGAACTCGAAGTCTTGCTCAAAGTATTGTCAAGATGACAGTTCCGTAACGGAGAACTACTGGAACGTTGTAAATATTAAACTCTACAGCATTTCTTAAGAATAAGGTGCGTCGTGTATTTACGTATAAGATTCCATTGCTGCATTATATCTGTAACATACTAATTACTGTTTACAGAAGAGGTTCTTCAATAAAGTTTTTGTTCGTATGGTAATACTCAGTAATCTCGGCTGCTTTACAAAATAAATTCCTTGTGTGTAATTTATCCGCGATTTCATAATCAATTATTGTGGGTTTGAGTGTACGGTGGACTTTGGTGCTTGTTTTGTATCATCACATATTTTTATATTTGTTCAAAAGCCTAAGTAGTTGCACTAATAAATTCGCATAAAATATAATTAAATTTGTTTGGTGAGAAAATATTACTGCATAGGCCAATGTAACTGTTCAGATAATAAATTTGGTTTGCAACCGTTCGTGAATTAATAGAAAGGCAAGCTACTAATTTATTCTGTGGAAATTATTCTGATTATAGTCTGTTCACGGCATAGTGAGCACCTTTGAGGCCCTAATTACTTTATTCCTATAGGCCATTTTTTATTCTTCCACCGCTTGTTAAAATAAATAGTGCTATTTATGCAATAAAAACTGTGTGTATATTCCACCGGAATCGAAAGTTGCATTTAAGGATACAATAAAATATATTTATTGACTATTATTCAAATAAAAAGGGCTTCAAAAAGTGCTCACTTTACCGTGAATAGTTTATAAAAAAGTTCACTCTTGAATTACAGTGGCGTAACAACTATAGGGGGGCAGGGTACGCAATGCTGCTCCCTCTACTTAGCAAAGGGGTAAGAATGAAAGTAAATGTGCACCCGAACTGGTTTTGTTCACTGAGATGCGTTTGTATACTGTTAACTATACAGTCTCTAATGAACTGTCATAATGTATTCCTGATTCTTATATACATATTTGCTTCTGGATTGTAGACTTGTCTTTAATTTTTGTGCAGCATGTACTTAGGTTTTGATCGCACCAAAATGAAATTTATGAGAAGCACGAATGTCAAGTCCATAAGAAACACGATATATTTTTATTTTATTATATAAAATATATTCATAAAATGACCACATAAATGTAAATTTTTGTAATCAANAACACGATATATTTTTATTTTATTATATAAAATATATTCATAAAATGACCACATAAATGTAAATTTTTGTAATCAAAATATTACAGTTTTCAAAATATAGCACCGAAAAGTCGAAATTTTCGGAATGTGGGAGCCCAAGTTTCTATAATCCTAATGAACTTTGCCAACTAAATCACATGTCATGTTATCTATATCATATACCTAACATATTAATTAAGAATCAAGGATATTTAACAATCACTACTCAGGTACTGGTATCCTGAATCTATTTTGAAATAGGTATTGATGTTTTTGCCAACACATTTTTATTCGTCCGAGAGAAAATAATGTTAATAATTATTGGTTTCTCTTGGACGAATAAAAATGTGCTGGCATAAACATCAATGCCACTTTTAATATAAATTCAGGATACCAGTACTTGAGTGCCCATTGTTAAATATCCTTGATAAATAATAAACACGGTAATGTATATGTTATAGGTCACATGACATGTTATTTATTTGGCAAAGTTAATTAGGAGCATATAAACTTGAGCTCCCATATTCCGAAGTTTTTAGAATTTTCGGCGCTATATTTGGTAAACTATAATAATATGACTACAAATATTTGCATTTATGTGGTACTTATATAAATCTCTCAGGCAATGAAATAAAAAATTATCGTGAAATATGTCCGCAAGAGAGACGCCTAAATGCATGATACCTCGTAAGTCGTAGAAGTTGTTTCACAACTGCTGAATAAGCCAATAGTGTCTCATATCCAGAAAGACAACTTCTCTTTGGCAGTTTGTAAAATATTAATTTTAAAGTTAAATTTTACTAAGGGTAGAGAAGTTAACATACGTAACTGCCATATAAATTCCTCGTTATGAACTTTAACTTTTACGAACTGTAAACATTATGGTAATCGCAAAAAGAATTTTCAGAATATCTGTTAGCTATTTCGCTTGACTGTGTCTTAAATTCTTTTTCTCGTATCGTGTCGCTGGTAATATGTCCCCATGGACTGAGCCATATCTGTGTTAAGACGCGGTTACGTAACTATTCAAAGTATACTTCCATTATATTTATGTATACGTGGATACATATTATTTTTCTGGAGAAAAACTATCATTTTCGGCAAGGTATAAAGTTTGAACATTTTTTACGACAAAGGAGCCAACATGATGTTGCTAATGATAAGAAAAAACCGCCCAATTAAACTTATTATATTTAATTATAGACTTTTATTATCAATTTTACTTCCGTATTCTTATGGTGAAACAGATGGTGAATAACTTCTTGTATGGCGCTCTCCTTGAAAATGTTTGAGNTTTTACTTCCGTATTCTTATGGTGAAACAGATGGTGAATAACTTCTTGTATGGCGCTCTCCTTGAAAATGTTTGAGCACTACACTCAATTCACATCACACTTGACATTCAGCTTGTGCCTAACGATTAAAATTAACGCGTATAAAAAAAAACCAAACCGGTATTTTAAAAGTGACCTTTAAATTTTAAATTGTGCCATTATACAGCTGAAATCAACAAAGCTATTTTCGCAAACGTTCGTAAGTTGGAAATACGTAACAGTGTTATNTTTTACTTCCGTATTCTTATGGTGAAACAGATGGTGAATAACTTCTTGTATGGCGCTCTCCTTGAAAATGTTTGAGTACTACACTCAATTCACATCAAACTTGACATTCAGCTTGTGCCTAACGATTAAACTTAACGCGTATAAAAAAAAACCAAACCGGTATTTTAAAAGTGACCTTTAAATTTTAAATANATAAAAAAAAACCAAACCGGTATTTTAAAAGTGACCTTTAAATTTTAAATAGTGCCATTATACAGCTGAAATCAACAAAGCTATTTTCGCAAACGTTCGTAAGTTGGAAATACGTAACAGTGTTATCACATTTTTGTAGTTACATCTTCGGTTGACTGTTCTATCATGTTGGCGTTGGCGGGAAAATAATTTTGTTGATTTTATTACAACACGTATAGCAAATGCTTTCAAGTGTTATCCTTTTGAAACTTTTCATCTGTGATGAAAAATTTCCATAGTACCATATCTTAAACATGGGTGTTCTGCCAAGGAATTCATCACATGATCGTAGGATGTATACAAAAGATGTCACAGGCCACGAAGATGAAATTTGTGTATAAGCAATAGGGCACTTGTTTGCCCTAACTCCGTGTAGAGAAGACGAATAATTTTAGCAAAAGTTTTATTATTTATGTAATATTTTACAGGTTGACGTTTAAACTCATCTGTGTAACATCTTTTGCAGAGTTTACTTACAGTGTTTAACTCATATTTTAAGTTTTATTTTTAACATAGCTGCAATTTTTTGCTTCCGTAGTACCAATCATCGTGGCTTGTATTTCACCATTTTTTAAAGTAATCTCGTGTGGACTGTCGGGTGAACTTCGCACGCGTGTTTTTACGCACTCTTACCCTCAAAAAGCTATTTTTCCTTGGTAATATATGGATTCGAAGCACATACGTTGATGAGAATCTCAAAC
Organism: Clitarchus hookeri; assembly: GCA_002778355.1. Classification (NCBI taxonomy): domain Eukaryota; kingdom Metazoa; phylum Arthropoda; class Insecta; order Phasmatodea; family Phasmatidae; genus Clitarchus; species Clitarchus hookeri. Next base: position 26,253 of record NQII01008375.1, on the reverse strand, counting down.
TAATTACAAGAAGTTGCTGATATAACTAATGAGCCTACTTTCCTCAACATGGTTGCTATTAATTTTTAAATAATTTCTTAAAAGCTGAGTTGGTAGGAAGGACCTAACTTCTCTTTGAAAGCAATCACTTTAGAAATGAAACCAGAAACATATGCAACAGTAGTGAGACAATTACAAATACACACATGCCTTGCCTGGGTTTTTAACCCAGGAAACCTCGTACTATAAGCTAGCGTGCAATCCACTGCATTACGGAGGTCGGATTCGGAGCATCAACCTCGGATTTAATCAGTCTAATGTTTCGAATTAAAGGGTTTAACTAACTAATAAGTTACTGATCAACATAAAACATGGCCGCCGGCTGCGCCTACCAAGATGGCGGAAGGAACCTGGGTCCTACTTCTGAATTCCTGTCCCAGACAAAACTTTTTTTTATCTAATTATTTGGCTACTTGTTTCCAAAGAATTCCACGGACGAGNTTCCACGTACGAATAAAGGTATATTTTTTATAGTGGTGGAACGATTTTCCAAAGGTTTGAGTAAAAACGTCTGAATAAACAGCGTATCGACCGCACGGTTGTAACTACTGCCAACCACGTCTCCCCTCGTTCCGCTCTGCGCTTGCTTCCTGCTCGTCTGTTTGTTTTAGTGTAATGGCGCCACGCGCCAGGTCCGTCGTCGACGCCACGGATCTGGCTCGCCTTGGCTTAGTTTTTTGTGTTCTTGCCTACTTCGGAAAAATAAAGAAAAGAAGTCCGAGTTATCGAAATGCTAGACGTTCCGGAATTGAAGCGAGTTAGTGGTCAAACCCGTCCTACGCCAGCTGCTGTATCCCTCAAATCCGGTCGGGTGTGTTTGACGCAAGAATTACTTTTCTTTTTAATCTCTTGCTGTTTTAATACTCCTTGCGGGCTGTGGGAGGCATTCATTTAAGAACTGCCACCGAAAGCGGTTTTAAAATATGAGGAAATTGGCGTATAATGCGCGTTTACTTGAATAAATAATCCGATCTTTTTACGCGGTGAGCGTTGAGAGACACCTGTTCTCCTTTGCTCGCCCCTGAAGTTTTTCGATTAATCCTGCAGCCTGCGCAAAACACTTTGCAATTTAAGAAACTGTGTACTGCGAAATACAATGAAATTACCGTTGGGCACTAGCGCTACGGATTAATATAGTAAAGAAATGTATTAATTTTATTATAAGTTATATTTTTTAGAACAATTTACCGGAAACTATCTTAAAAACGGTTTGATAATATTTCGACAAGTCGCATATGGTTAAGTGATTTTCTCCCATTTTGTTACAAATATTTATTATTGTTATGGTTCGTATATTCTCTATTGGCTATATGAAATGTTTGAACACAAGTAGAATGATTATCTGCGTCCGGGGACAATGTATTTTAAATGGCACGGGCGTCGGCGGGCCACCATGTTGTGACGTCAACCAACCGCCATGCTGAACCCAGATGACTTTTGACCTTGACAACATGTCCGTGACCTTGAATGACCTTGATACCAAATAATAAAAAAAACTGCAGAAAATTATGAAATCGCAAAAATATATATATATAAAACTTTAAAATTTGTTTTAAAAATTATTTAAAAAATTATTTAAAGATGTAAATGTAGTAGGTCTAGGGTTCGATGACAGGTGGATCGACTAAGCTCCCGCCATGACCAGCCCTCGCCATATTGACGAGTGTCCACCTCGTCAGCCATGTTAGATGTCGGTGACCTTGACCTTAAACCTTGACCCCGGTGACCTTGAATCCAACAAATTCTAAAAATCATTAAAAAATATAAAAATCTTAAAATATCTATAAAAAATTCCAAAAATTATTTAAAATGTATTTAAAAAATTATAAAAAATTATTGTTAAAAACGCACATTTCCAGAGGTCCCACCACGACCGACACTCGACAATTTTTTAATGGTTATGTAAACCATCAATTACTCGCCTTCGCTCGACCCCTTCCATGCCAACCATATAAACTGTCAATTTATTTTTAGTATCACCCATTAGAGCACACTGGTAAGTTAAGATATTACAGTACGTCAGGTCTCGGGGTATTTCCGAGAAACGTAATCTATTTTTTTAGGAGATGGAGCCTAGAATATATACGGCGTGTCTATTCAGCGCCAGCAGCGACGTCGACGACAGGTGTGGGTTGGTGCTACGTGTGGCATTCACGAGTTCGCAGCCGTAAGTTGTACTTTGCTCTTCCTGTGACAATAGCTGTCGAAGGGACGCGGTCGCCCGGAACATGGGAAGGTGGGAGCAACTCGCTAGACTACAGAGAGACCTCATGCTAGCTGCGTTAAGTTTATTATCCCAACAGAAATCGACTGCATATTCATTTATCATGTAAAACTTTAATAAGTTGCAAAAATAATTCACGATTGCGTATTTATTTTATCATACAAACTTTAATACGCTGAAAAAAAAAACACCTTAATTTTTAGCCCATTCGAGAATACCCAAGGGTGCACTTACAGGAGAGTCCAGGTTCAACACTTGGGAAAAAATATACACTTTACCATACTGATTGAAGGAAAACAAAACAGACAGAACNCACCTTAATTTTTAGCCCATTCGAGAATACCCAAGGGTGCACTTACAGGAGAGTCCAGGTTCAACACTTGGGAAAAATATACACTTTACCATACTGATTGAAGGAAAACAAAACAGACAGAAGATACTAATGGCTGAAAAATAAACAATCGTCACACACATTCCTAACACCTTTGTTTCTTGTAAAACATAATATCTTNGATACTAATGGCTGAAAAATAAACAATCGTCACACACATTCCTAACACCTTTGTTTCTTGTAAAACATAATATCTTTAAAACAAAATTAAAGCCAGCGTACAGGGAAAATATAATGTATAGAAGTCCCTGCACCTTCAATTCATAATATGCTATACACTAGCTAACAAGACTTAGAATATTTCATACTTGAAACATAAATTCTACCATATATATTTACTATGTCGATCAAGCCTATATACAGACACATCACAGAAACGAAATATAGTAATATTGTCATAGTTATGTATTTACCCAATTTGTGTGTAGTCAAAATATAAGTTTCTTACTGAAGTTGTTGGAAGCTAACAAAAAAAAAAAACCTTTCACAACATGCGCGATGTCTTCAAAGTTCCAGCTTTCTGAAGTGTTCTTTTTCGTAGAAAAAACATACAAGGGACACGTTCAGAAATTTCATATAGAAACGCCTATGTCATACACATTGTAAAGCATTTCAAGTGACAAGAGGAAAACTATAAGAGCTGAGAATTTTTTCTAACTTCCAAACGATATATTACAATTTTTAAACACACTAGTATCAACTTCCAGTTCAATAAAAAAAGAAGAGAGCTGCAAAAATATTCTAAACTGTATTCAACGGAAATACAGAAAGTTTTATTTTATGTCTTATTACAAACAAATTTCAAAATGTAAAATAACGAAAATGTTCTGCTACAGTTAAAAAGAATTGTTGATATCACTCCAATGACATACAGATTTCTTTTGGAAATAACAGCATGTGTTTAGAATATGTATCCTTATTGTAGGCGAACCAAATTTCNATGACATACAGATTTCTTTTGGAAATAACAGCATGTGTTTAGAATATGTATCCTTATTGTAGGCGAACCAAATTTCGCTTTTCAAAAAATTGTATCATTCTTATTACCTCAATAAATATTTCAGCTAAAAAGATATCTTGCTTTTCAATTTTCGAAATTTTATGTTACAAGACCTGTAGTAAAAATTTGTAAATTTACTTTAAAAATGTAGAAAAGTTATATTTCCATTTCTTGATATTTTAACAATTCCACGTCCACGGGTATNCTAAATTTACTTTAAAAATGTAGAAAAGTTATATTTCCATTTCTTGATATTTTAACAATTCCACGTCCACGGGTATAATAATACCTGGCATCCATAGTAAACAATATTAAACGTCTCAAGGTAACATCCGACCATAGCGAAGCATTGAGACGGCTATGGACAATAGCATAAACAAACCTCGCATGTGTTCTGTTTACTCAGAATTTTAAGAGGTGACTATAGTGCTTTGATATAGCGGTCTGTTAAAAAAAANCCTCGCATGTGTTCTGTTTACTCAGAATTTTAAGAGGTGACTATAGTGCTTTGATATAGCGGTCTGTTAAAAAAAACACATCATCATCGCTATAGTTTAAAACACTGTTTTACCGAAGAATAAATATGGCAAACTGAGGTTTANAAAACACATCATCATCGCTATAGTTTAAAACACTGTTTTACCGAAGAATAAATATGGCAAACTGAGGTTTACTTTGACAATTTTCAACCACCATGTTTGTGTGTCAATTACCCAATTTATTAACGGGCAATACAATATCGACTTTCATTTCTGTCCTGAAAAATAATTTAATTCGAAATATTCCATAGTTTTTTTAAAAATTAGTATTGTCCCAACTGGCTACAATAAGACCCTATGACAACTAGGGAAGATCCTTAACGGCGTTATNCGGCCTGGTCCAGCCACAGCCCAGCCTTACGGTGTCGCCACGCCACGATCGCCGACGCCAATTACTCGGAGCAGTGTGGAAAGAGGAAGAGGGGGAGACGTCAGTAACACAGGACGGGGCTGCGGTGATCGTGTGGCTAGAACTCTGGTTTCCACCGCTGTGGTCCGGGGCTCAATTCCTGACGGGATCACGCAAAGTGGTGAGCACCGGCGGGGGAAATATTACATTGTCTCTTATGGAAATATATTTCCCTCGATGGGCGATACTTATTACATCAGGAAATGGTTTTAAATGCATTATTTAGATGTTAAATTTTAATTATTCTCCGAACTCCCCTCCCACCTGTAGAGTATTCCATACTCCATACAACTCCGGTAGCATATTAACACCCCCCCCCTCCCCCCGGCCCAACCTCATACCTCTACCAAGGCGACCCCTTGAGCAAAATCAAGTGGGGAATATATGGGTAGAGACCTGCAAAATTCACGTTATTATTACGGGACATATTAAACTTAAAACACACGTACCTTTACTATATATTATGCATTGGACCGTGCTTTGTTTGACACGCCCTAAGTAACTCGGTGCCAATAAATGAACACTTCACAATTGTGTGCCCCAATCACGTGCATCTTGGCGGCAACCAATTAAGAAACGACGCCGGCTGGAGTATNAACCAATTAAGAAACGACGCCGGCTGGAGTATATAGAGTACTGTGAAGTTAAGCCCGATGCCAAATAATAACGCGAGTTTTGCAGGTCCCTATATATGGGTAATTTTCTACCTGAACTGAGTGTTAAGGGCGACATAAGCCCTTGAAAATCAAGATTTCAAACTCTATTTTCGCTAAATATCGGAAACGAAGTAAAATTAAATAATTCCCTGAACACGAATAAAATCATTTTACGAATTAGTAATTTGAGATTAAAATTATGAAGACGCTGTTTTATAATTAATTTGGGGCCTAAAACGAATACTTCGGACGAAGTAATACACGTTTGCAGTTTTCAAGCATCTCATGCCCATGGTAGCCAATTTTCTACTCGATGCAAATAAAAGTTACATTTGTCTGCTACTGTGCGCTACTAAGCTCAGTGACCAACGTTACTCCCTGGAAGTAACTGACTAGTAAACCTTGCTACTGATCTACGTTATGAACTGGTTCGTATCACTGGTCAGCGAACACAAAGCCTACAGCTTATTGGGTGTGATAACGAAACAAGTTGTTTGCCAACTTAAGTACAGAACACATGAAACATTTTCTTGTTTGCAACACCAGAAACCATAAATAGGGACACCCGAATTTCGCGAAAATATTTCACGGCCAGTTGCATTACATAACACTTTATCGCAGATCACCTTTCTTGATTGGCTGAACTAGGTGTCGCGCGTCTAAGGTGTGTGCTCGTGAATCACAGACGCGCAGTATAGGAGTTACCTAATCCTGATTGGCCCGTCAAGTAAGCCAATGTCTTCTCACAAAGACTGGTGGCCAATAAGCAAATTAAAACTGCTGGTACGCCGGTAGGCTATTGACATCTAGCATGTGCAGAATTCCTTTCGCGGAATTCGGGTGTCCCTAACCATAAACTTATGTGGGAAATGAAAGGATTAACAAGACTTACAAAATTTTTTTTTTTACCTAAATGCTTTATTTACGATAATACGCTTTTCCACCGCCAGCTCGTACCAGACTTGCCGCCTATAACGGCTGGCTTCACTACTATTCCCGCCGATCTAGATTAATGGCGAGACTTAATGGGTCTCCCCGCGTTCACGCCCGACGTGAAAAGGAAAGTGCGGTGAAAAAGCAACCCCGCCGACTCTTTCAAACTCGCTCCTTATCAAGATGGGCTTTGCGTACGTCGGTAGGGGGTTGGTCGTGTCGTCAATGGTTTTTCACACCTCCCTCCGAGCCGCAACTCTTTCACTGCGACCCCTCCCGGTGGTCTCCGACTTCCACCCCATTGTGATAAAACGGAATGTCTTAACCCGGGGTGGCGCGCCCGAACGCTAATTGTTTGATGTTCCTCAGATGTGCCGATTAGATAACAACCGCTTTTATTTTATTTTTTTTATTCGGATGTTTCTGTGATCGTGAGACGTGTTTTCGAATGTTGAGACGTCGTACGTTGCACGCAACTCTCCGACGACCGGCGATTTTCACACGGGCAGGACAAAGAACCACTATGCACGAGGACGCATAAAATATATTCTTACTATTTGGAAACAGAAAGTACTTAAAACTAGGCTTCCATATTCCTTTTTCACTGGACTTCAATTTATTTATTTGTTTTGCACATGTGCTTTATAGCCCATTTGCGGGCCGAGCTGTTTCGGGATAGAGGTGCACAATCACATTTTTGTACCTTTTACAGGCAACTATGTGGCAAATTAGTTGCCAAGGATTTTCTTGTAACTAGCCTATAATCGTAAATTCAGCAAACATTTCAGTAGTTAAAGATTGAGAATGTTTAAGTCTCAGTTGATGTTCTAACGTAGAGCTACTGACATCGTCGAGTAACTCTCTTATTTCCAGCGAAATAAAAGCATTCTGATATCCTGAATATGAATTGTGGTCTACGCTGCAAAGAGATCGGTTTTCCGAAATTAAATGAAANGGGGGGGGGGGGAAGTAAGATTTCAAGAGGATCGCAATTATTTCAAAGGACGGGAAAAAATGCAGATAAACGGCATCAGTAGGTTAGCCTTTCGCCCTGAGTAATCGTTATTCGTATTCTAGATTTTCAACACAAATGAACCTACAATGAACTAACTAGCCAGCCACTTTCTAGGATATGTATGGGTGGTGTACATACTTTCCAACTGTAGCGCATAATTTGATTTACTAATCAAAGTTTTGTTTTTATTTTGTAAGAAAATTATTAGCTTTCCGCATATAAGTCAAAACTAATCCTTCTTCTGAACTCGTGATTCGTGCAATATGCAGGNAAGAAAATTATTAGCTTTCCGCATATAAGTCAAAACTAATCCTTCTTCTGAACTCGTGATTCGTGCAATATGCAGGATCAATTTTCAAAATAAGCCTGAAATTAATCGATATTTTGTCTAATTTTTTTTTTTCGTTATATCTCAATTAGTAAAGACCTGAAAAAGTCGAGAGTTCAATCAACTGTACGCTAAGACTCCACAGTCATATGTAAACATCATTCAAATAGCAGTGTTCATTGGTTGCTTGTTGTCTCAGTGGAAGACTATGATTGGCTACACATTTTATTGTGTGTTTATCGTTGGCTCAGAGCTGTTCAGGANGTGTTGTCTCAGTGGAAGACTATGATTGGCTACACATTTTATTGTGTGTTTATCGTTGGCTCAGAGCTGTTCAGGATGTGTGAAATAACTGGTGGATCAGCAGCATAATAAAAATAAACGTAAGAGGTTTTGAATTCAGGCTTGTCCCAAAATTAATCCCCGAATTTTTCAGGTCTTTATGATGATTTATCAAGATAATACACGAATGGATATTTAGTGAAAAAGAAAAGTTTAAAAATGGGCGCAGAGATAAAAACAAATAAGCTTTTGTTACAAGATGCCAGTGGGGGCGTATCCAAATTCACGAGGAATGGAGTTCTTAATAAAATATAAGAACCAATCTAATTTTTAGAATTTATTTATACGTAATGGCATTAATATTCTCACAGCTATTATTTACAAAGTTAAATTAACTATCTCCACTGTTACTGTTGTTATTCTCAGTGAGCGCAATAATTAATGTCTATCTCAATTATAATTAAAGTCCTTATCAGTGCCTCTATATTGGTTATAGTAATTTAATTCAGGTTCATTATTGACTCATATTCAATCTATGTCCGTAATTTTAAATTTCCTACACTCACGCATCCAGTTGAATAGTCCCGCCCGCCAGTTTCTCTCTCTCTCTNTATGTCCGTAATTTTAAATTTCCTACACTCACGCATCCAGTTGAATAGTCCCGCCCGCCAGTTTCTCTCTCTCTCTCTCTACTGTGCCGATGCTCGCAGTCCGCAGACTTCTCTATCGCTGGTCACTCTCGACGCCAATCTTCGCTCTGCTGGCTCGTCGCTTCGCTGTCTTTGCACACGTAGCTCTCAAGGCCGTGCAATCCTCCAAAGCCTTATACTGTCGGCTTGGAGTCCCGTCGCGGTTTAAATTGTCTCGCTGGCACGATCCAGAAGGTTCCCCGCACCCCGAGTCACGCTGAGAGAGGCGGGGGCGATCACCAGAACATTCTTGTGTGTTGGCAATGCCCAGTAAGAAATAGTTCTTGTGCAAAATATTATTACACTGTGTGCGCACGAATGCGGTGCGCTGTCCCTTTGGTGTAATTTTCTAGACTTTGTTAAGCTGTGTTTGCACGAGGCGGAGGAATATCCTGGAAGTAGAACTTCAACAGGGTTTCAGAAAAGTCGGAAGTAACGGTGAATGGACTATAAATATTCATCGGTAGGCCAATTTATAATATATACTGGCGTAAACATCAATAAACAACACATTTAATGATATGAAATAATAACAAAATCTCACCCAAATCTGTTATTTTGAGCGTGTTTCACAATTTCGATTGAAGTATTTTCCTCATTAAAGATTCTACAGAAGTAGCTTTTTCAGATCAGATTTTGATTACGTTTATGGTAAGCAGGAATATTTCTAGAAATTGTGGCTGTGGGGGTTCTACAGCGGCTTAGTTTTCAGGATGCGAAGGAAAATATGGTTACCATAAACTGCCTTATAGACGCGCAAATACGATTAGTGTTGCAATAGCATTGAATAATTTTCCATTAGTACCTAAAAACCTTATACTATAAATTATAATTATTCATTAATTATATATTACTATGGACGTCGTTATGTGTGTTAATTACGAGTATGCTGACAACCGGCACAAACCTGACGTCAGAAATTTGCAAGTGGTTAAGGCATGTACAAATATGTAGTGTTTGTAATTATCTACTGTTTAGCATCTATCACAATACATTACTTTAGACAATTGTCCGCTTAGAGATTTAAAAGAATATCGTGTCTGATACTAAGGGGAAAAAAAGAAGCTCTTTTAGGATTTCCAAAAATTACATTTACTAATTGAATTACAGCTTTTTTATACAGTTCTATCCCGCATATATCCTTGCAGCGTAGACCCCTATGCAGGTTGAGGATATCATAACGTATTTATTTCGCTGGAATTACGAGAGTTACTAAGCTATGTCAGTAGATCTGCCTCAGCAAATCAACTGAAACTTTCATGGACTAATATCGTTTCGTTGTTAAGATCGTTTGCTTTTAGTATTAAAATTTCATTACTATGTATTAATTTTTACCTTATTCTGGAGCTTAATTAATTGAAACCTTTAAAATACAAGTGTTTTCTTACAAATAGACAACAGTTTAAATATATGTATTTATATACATATGTATGTATATACATATGTATGTATATATACAGATATGTGAAGACGTATTGCTATAAAAATTTTCCAATTTTTTTAATCTATTGTAACCGTACCTATTGCATTGCTCGTGGAAAACTTTCACTTTCAGAAATAAAATTACTTATACTGGTTATTGGAATTCTATGTAAGACTTACAAAGAGTTTTTTAAGATCAGAACGAGACGTGCAGGCAGGTGGTGTTCATTACAGCCCGGAACTGTTAATTTGTTTGTTACAGAGACATTATTTAAAATACAAAATACCTACATGTAGGCCTAAATACGAAACAGGCAAAGAAACAGTAAGTGACTTATCATCAGTATTCAATAATTAGCATTTTTCATTCAAATGTTTGAAAATTTCTTTGTGTGTTGCCGTTGTTTCACTAAAATGTTTATCAGTTTTCAGAATTTACACCAAATTTCTGATCGGAACATCTTCTGAGTTTCACGTTTCAAGTCCCGTCTTCGTTAGATGGACGAAAGTCATAAAAAAAAAAAAAAAAAATTTATTGTATCTTTGCCGTATACTAACTAGTTCTCCAGAAAAATATAATAACAAAATCGGCAGATATAACACCTTAAATCAGTATGTTATTTATACATGAATTAATAAACCTTTAATCAAGATATAATTTAACACTATCAAATATAGCAATAAAAAGTTTTAATGTAGCCTGCGAGTGGTGCTACAGCAGTGTAAATTGCTTTATCAAATCAAGGTGTCAATTGAAAACGTTTTTTTTTTCCTTTTGCAGGAGGGGGTAGGGGTGGGTCAGGCTATGATGTGGAGAAACAAGCACATAAAACACCAAATTATTTCGTACAACTTTGTCTCAAAAATAACTTTACGATTTGAATTGCAATATATTAAAATTACTTCCTATCTTATTTATGAAAAAGTCTATAGGAAACTCCTTCAATGAATAATTGAATGCACGTATAGTTGGATTGATAAAATGGAAGGTATCATTGAGGTAGGACTGATGAATCTGCCTTTTCGTAATAAATTGTATCTTTTTTGGAGTGTGCGTAATAATATCCTATGCGTTTGCAAAGTGGATAAGCCAAATCAGTAGCTTCTTTCTTATTCCGAGAATGGCTGTTGAACAAACGAGGTGTTAACGCGTGACGTAACCGTCAAATAACTTAGTCCGCCACAGAATTATAACGCACATTTTCTCGGGAACAAGATAATCACGATGACCGTTATGCCGCAGGTGTGCCCACGACATCAACACGCGATTACCTGTTTGGCCGATACTTGCCGGTGAACGTACGAATTCTGGCTTTATTTTTGTATCCAATGCTTCTTCCTAAGTTTCTCACATGGAGACGCGATGTAAATGTGAAAGGCTATCGAAATGCAGTCTCCAAGACTTCGCCCGGCATTATAACATGAGCAAAGCGACCGCGCTACCGTGCCATTAACGTTCAACTGCAAACCTTCCTTATACTGCTTGGACCGGTTTCGAACATGACAGATGTACGACCTTGCCGGCCTTAAAAATAGCACCGGAACGTTTCGCTGGTGAAATTGCTCGCCAAAAAAACAGAAAAAAAAGAAGGAAAAAAAAAAGCAACTTCATTCGTGAATATTCTTATATGGAACTGACCTTGACGGAACAGTTACTTTTACGAGCACACTTAACAGAAGAAATAAGAAAAGCATATATTTATTTCCTGTTTCCGCATTATCTTACATACGGATAAAACTATACGATGCGATAAATATGAAGCAATTTGTGGGACTGTCTTTAGTTCTTGGGATTATGTTGTAACCACTTAGATAAATTGATAATGTCTTTATTGGGAACAAATGATTATTCTAATAATTAAAAAGTGGAGGATGTGATACCATGAAAAGTAATAAAAAAATATCCAATAATTATTCACTACAGCAATACTAGTGGTGCTCTTGTGATCATGCGCACGTAAATAAACACTAAAACTAAAAAAAGAAGAAAGAAAAAGTTAAAGTACATAAACAAGGGCGAGGAAAATGTATTGCAAACTACAAAGCAGTATGCCAAAATACTAATTTGTGAAAAAAAATCATCGAAGCTTATCACAAAACCACTAAATAAAGGGCATAATATTACAAAATTCGTAGTGAAAGGGATACAATTATCCCAGGCAAAAAAATAATCAAAAAATAAAAGGGAATAGCGTACTATAAACTACAGCATTGGTAAAGAGAGGCATAAAACATGACTAACACGTAATTTAGAAAAATTATTTGCGAAACTATGCCACAGCGTCCTAAATATGCGCTACCAGTTGGACTTATTAGAGAGCGACTCTACATTTTACGAGCCTTATCATCGCGCAGGAAATGTCATAGTTCTCATCACCGCTTGGTTATAGCAGTTATGAAATTATTATTCTCTACAACTTAGAAAATGTGTTCATTTTTTTTCCTTTAAAAAGTGTGCCTTATCGATTTGAAACAATTACGTTAATGACAAAATAGCTCGTCTATAATATAAACAAAATCTTACCTCTGCTGTTCGTAAGCAGCGTAGCTCAAGACATTCTTGCCAACTGATTTTCGAAATAACGATGTTATGTTTTTCTTTTCAGGGGAAAAAAAAATATAAGTACACTATATTTCTAGTTGTGTATGTATGTATATAAGTATGGGCTTGTGTGTGTGTGTGTGTGTGTGTGGGCTTGTTTACGGGAGCGTGTGTTTGAGTTGTGCATCTTCAACCCAAACTATTTTTAACAGACGCGCCCGATTCTAATAATGCTTGGTAGATGCTATTCACGGTAAAGTGAGAATTTTTGAAAGCCCTCTCATTTAGAATAATAGTCGATAAATATATTTTATTTTAGCCTTATACGTTAACTTCCGTGTGTGGTGGAATGTACACACTGTGTTTATTACTTACACGGCAATATTTATTTTAAAAGGTGGTTAATAGATAAAAAATGACTGAAAGGAAAAAATAACTAGAGACTCAGAAGTGCTCACTTTACAGTGAACAGCCTATATAAGCTGTTCATGGTAGACTAATCACTTTTGAAACCTCTTCTTCAGATCTACTTCCCTGTCTGTACTGTATCCTTCCGCCATGCGTAAAATTAACATTCCACTGGGCCCGATCACTTTATTCATGCGCCGATGAAGTGAAACAGTGAAATTGTTAGGAACTTAAAGATATTATTATTATTTGATATGTGTGTAAGACCAAAAGAAATGAAATATAGTCAGTGTCCATAAATATGAAACCTAATACTTTAAATACTACGTTTATACATGGAACTACTTTTCATTATGAATTTGCCAACTAGGAGCTCTCCAGTCAGTGTTTACGTTTAAATATACGCAGTTACGCGTAGGGACTTTTTCAAAGGCTGACTCAGGCCAATCAACAACTAACCAGCTATACCCAGCTGGTATAGTCTAGTTATTATACCCTTACGTTTTTTGAATTACACTTTTGAAATACACCCTACGTGTGACGTATTTGGTTTGTTTCCCAAAAAAATCACGTATCAAGTGTTTTATACTTCCTTTGACATTAACGATCTTTCTTGTTTTTGTTTTAAAATGTGCGAATTACATGCCCGTAATGTTTATTATACAGTAAACATGAAATGAAAATAAGAGTGAAAAAGGTATGTTGGTTTGTAAAATCTTGGGGTGGAAGGATAAGTAATGAGTAGCCAGAAAGTAGAAATTCATCAGGGCTTTAGAAAAGTTGGCAGCTAACAGGAATGGACTGTAGCGAGCAGCACCATACGTACGAAGCAGGTGTGAACTTTAGACGTGCAGTGGGCGGCTTGCTGGGAGAAACCCAGGTGTGGTTGGCGACACATCTCGCCACACGACACGCAACTACAAGGTGGGTGGCCACGCGACATATTTTATAGCAGCTAGCGCAGTCGTGTTTAAAGCTGCCAGTAGATGTTACATGGGAATTCTGGCGCAGTAGTGTGAGTTGTGCTGACGACGAAATATTTACATTCAAAAAAACCCTTCACACAAAAGCGATATTTATAATGTATATTTAATTAAAATGTAATCAAATATGTATCAAAAACTGTCAAAGTTCTTAAAAATTTATGAAATTAAATTAAACTGAAAATTTTAAAATGGTTTCAAACGTTAACTTTTTAAGCAGTCGAACATTTGAGTGGGTAAAATAAATTAGTTAAACAATGTTGCTATAAGTGTTGTACATCAATAATATATAATAATTAACTTTTAATTGTTTAGCCACTCATTCATTCTACTGCTCAAATCATCCATCTATTCAAAAAAATCCAAACCATTCAACAATTTTGGATTTTCAGTGTTTTCCCTTAAATTTTTAAGAACTTTGGTGTTTTTCATATGTGTTTTATTCAGCTGTGACTAGGGGTATTCCAAATATATGATTCTGAAAGTTTCTCCAAATTTCATGTTTTTTTGAATGCATATAATTATTTTGAATTAAAATATCGGGCCATCAGCACACCTTTCACCAGTATGCTCTAATCCTTATGTTATATCTAATACAGTAAAGTGAAATACTTCTGTACTATTTTGAAAACAGGTAATTTTGAAGACTACTTTTTTATATACATGTGTCTAAACTGTTTCTGCTCCTACAAATTTGTTTAGCATTAAGTTCTGTGGCGTAATGGAATATACAGATTTACAGTACAAGAGAGAGAGCGATAAAAATGCATCGCTGTAACAAAGTATTTGCTTACAAATCTGGCAGAAACATTTGTCTAATATTTTTCTTCTTTATTTTTTATAATCGCTCTAAAGTTTATGTACTTCAATGAACGCGTATAATGCTTTCTTTGTGTTCGAGGTACTTTTAAGGAGTGGTGACTAACGACATGTAATATTTTTCGTTGTGTATAATATAAATTTAGGGAACAATATATGATGCTGCCTTGACATAATGTGAGAAATCACTTGGCAATGCTCGGTGACTTCAGGCTTGAAACAGCTACCTAATTTTATACCAGATCCTACGATGGGCGACCGGATTATATGTTACTTCCCTTATAGTGTGGGACGTGGGCAGTACATGAAAACGACGACAGGGAAGTAAATATACCTTTGTATGTTTCGGGCTTGATAGCGCGCATAGACTTGCCTAAAGTGTGCAATGTCTTACAATGAACAGAGAGTATATGTCACAACTAACATCCACACACGTTTGGCTAATGCATCGCCTCCAATGATATAGCGTCTACACTCTGTTCATGGCGAGATGTCACCCACTTTCGGCTCGCTATCAAATCCAAAATGGACAACGTTTATTTATTTCTCTGTCATTTTTTTCCTGTGTACTACACACGCTATAAGCATAATTACATTTAACCTTTTCTTCAAGAATATTGTACGATAGGCTTCAAGGATCTTCATTCCTCTTTTTAGTGGTAAAACATCTCTAGAGCACCCTTTTTTATCCGAGTACTCTTGAGTAGCTCTTCTTATCTATTCTATGTTCTTCAACGATTCTTATTATTTTCTCTTTGTTTGTTAATATCTTCATTTATGCTCTCATTTTCTTAAACTTTATCCTAAAATACACCATTATTTCAACCTAACATTGTTATAGTGGGACATGTAAGTTCATCTTCACATGACACTTTTCCTGAACAAGCTTCGTGACTGCTTGTTGTTCGTCAGTGCAGGTCTTCTAAGTGTTCTTCTTGGCACCCCATTATCTTCTCCATCAGCACTTCATTGAATCATCTCACAATTAGCATGATGACACATATCTTGATCTTGGTACTTCTATAACGTTTGGGTTATGTTATATTTCAAATAGTATTAGTCGATGATCACTTCATCTGTCTTACATTATGGTCCAATTCGCAACCACTATGGTCATCTTTACTGGTGAAAATGTAAAGCCTAGTTGTAACTCAGTGCGATCTGACATGTTGACAGGTTCGTTTGCAACATGGCCATTCGCCAAGAGATAGTGATCAACTACCATGCCATAGGTCATCAGTTGTTGCATACCATTGTTTGGACTGGTAATGACACCTAGGCCATTATTATTCTTTCTCTACCCAGTACTCTTATCCACTCATCCCACTTATACATATGAACTCAGAGTTCATCTGATCTCTAACCCACACTCCAAATATATGTTCATTGTCCCAGTGAAAATTGGATACACATGTGATGTCCATTACATAGTGAGTCCATTAATTACATAGTGAGTCCATTAATGGGCTCCAAATCTTGTACATTTCACCCATATGCCAGCCATTGATATCTTACCTTTTGTTGTAATACTTCCTGGATACCTATAAATTTTCTCGTAGTGAAATATGTTTTGAAAATAAGACGATTTCAAGGTCTCTTTCTATATCAGTTATCACTATCTTCGAGGTGCCAACAACATATATTTTCAAGTTTATTTGCTCCAAATTGATCTTTTGTTGGTCATTCATTGTCATAATCGTTATTTCCAGCGCCATTGCAAATGTCTTTTCATAGTGCGATATTTAAGTCCGCCCAATGGTTAAGATCATTTTTAACATTCGTAGATTTCGCACAAGCAGGATTGTTCTTGTTTCCGTCGTACTTTTCAGTCTTGAATACTCGAGTTATTCAAGTCCACAAATGAAACATATTTCTGTACTTTTGGTATTCGTAATTTTTGTGTCCACATTTTTGGCACATGTAGCTTTGTAATGGAATCAGAAAGTCTCTCAATTCTAAAGCTGCATAACCTAAACATGGCCCCTTCTTTGATTAACGCTTTCCTTTATTTACAAGTTCCTTCAATAACTGTATTGAGATTCATTTCACTTTTCTCCATCGTAAGCAAAACTGATTAGTCATCCTTCAGGAATTAATTCTTGGACACTACTTTGTATTCCACATTTTGCTTTCATATTTTAGACAATAGGTGTTCGCTGCATAATTACTATGTATTCAGGTATGAATTTGGAACCCTGTTTTTCCTGAGCTCTTCCAATCTGAGCACCAAGTACTTTAGAATTTTACTTGTTTTGAATTTATTTGTCATGGCTTTATCACCAGTGTTGGTTATAATTCCACTGTCATGAATTCTGAGGATGTCCCTCTTTTAACCTTCCTCCCCAGCACTCAGTTAATACTTCTGGTCTTCTCGCAGGTAAACTATTTTCAGGGAACACGCGATTCAACTTCTTTGGAAATTTGACATCGTGGATCATTTATTACTGATTTCCTGACTTGAACGAAGGTAAGAGGCGTTCTTTATTCTATTAGCTTTATTCTAATTCAATTTTTCATGCTTGCCTCAAGACCTTGTGCATAACCGTTAAGTGTATTATTTTGCTGTATGGTCTTGTCCAGGAATGCATTTAGCAGATAGAACTTTGGCAAGATACTTTTGGGTAATTCTAGTTCACTTTTTCTAAGATGCAATAATCTAGTAACCTTTTAGAAAAGAGTATCACCCTCGGCTCTGACTTAATCAATATTACATTACATGCCAGTTAGGCCTCCTCCATGCACCAGACCTTCATAATCCTCTTGTTCGTAGGATTCTTCCTCTGGCATCTCAGAATATAAGTCAGTCATCGTTTTCATCATTTTGTCCGATGGTTGGCGGTACACCAAGGAATGTACAACCTTCAACCAATTAACGACTTTCTGACTTCGTTTCCTTGCCCGTAACTCGTTAGTCTCAGTGTCAATAATCAGGCTTTAGCTCTTCTTCCTCTCAGATATCGGACCTACCATTGCATGGTCTATTCTGCTGTTATTGGATCCTACCAAGTCTCGCGACTCATTGTCACAATCAAGTCATCACTAGACACAAAGCATTACTTAACAATTATTAGTGGTTGTTTAGTACCTATAGTTATAATGGTTAGTTTTGTGCACTATGAACACACTCCTCATGTAAGTGGTCTTTGGCCATTAAGGCCGGGCCGTAGGCCTGCTACTGACAATATCTCTTTTTCGGCCACCTTGTTAGCTGGGCTGTGGACCATATAGCAGCACACAGTAAAATATATTTTCTGGCTGATTGCCTCAATCACATTGTCACTGCTGGTACCATGCTGCGATCAAGCAGCCAATAGTGCAAGCCCAAAAAAATTTATTGATCGTGCATTCGCGCAAATCACACCATCAAATGTTGCTAGGCTCATGTTTACCAGAGCAGAGCGCCAATCCACAAAAGAGACGATTCGAGGAGACTGGATGTTACCCAGAGAAAACCTGGTGATGAAGAGAGGTGGAGATGGATCGGTGATGAAATATGATGGGGGAAGAAATAGTAGAACCTCAAGAAAATCCACTAACGAATGACAACATCCGCCATGTTTTCCGCATGCGAAATTTGGGGTTGAGCCTGCTGGAAATCACACTCAGTTCGCCATAGTGGGAAGCTACTACGCCACTGCAGTCCCATGCT
>NQII01008374.1:52870-65945 GCA_002778355.1 Clitarchus hookeri | reverse complement strand
GCACGGCTGGTGCTCCTTCTATTCTTCGCCGTCGACTGCCCGTGTCGCCTGGAAAACTGCGGTGACTGTCGCGCGTGTTGTCCTGCAGACCGTGAAGCCGTGATGGTGCTGTCTTCGATATGGTGTATTCGCCTGGGTCGCCAAGCATTAGGGCGAATTAAACGGCGAGTCGTGGACAAAGGTCTTGTGTGCTAGTTGGGCTGCTTTAAATGCTTCGGTGTTTTGTGTGGCATAGTTGTGTTTCTCTTAGGTAAGCAGATGCGCTGGAGGTTTTTAAAAATTGTCTAAATTATGTTTCTGTTGGTCTAAAACTCCGTGTTGCTGTGTTGCCCTGTTTCAAGGTGTCGTGTATTGCCTTGTTTGCTTCTCAAGAGTTACTTATTTTATAAGTTAATTTGGTGTCCACGACTCTCGCACTGGGCTTTAATGTCTAAGTTTTTAAATGTGTTTAGTGCGTAGATTTTAGTTCGGTTGGAGCTTTGACGGGTCGTTTGACTCCCTCTGCCGAAATCTCAATCTTTTTAACTTTTTTTTTTTTAATGGTAAAATTTAATGTGTTCCTTTTATGAAACAAAGGCTTTACTGGCCTCAAACAGGTACCCTTCTATCTAATTGCAGTAATTCATTTTAGTCAAATAATTTTTTTTATTCGCATTGGAATTTATTAATGTTTTATTACAGTTCATGCAAGTTGAATTATTCCAGTTTGTGAGCAATTTTACAAACCTTATCTGAATCTTATTACCATTATTTGGGGATCTATAAGGAATTCATTGTATTGTGTTTGCATATTTTAATGTCAAGTATATCAAGGGTGTGATATATGGTTTGATGTATAATTTTTTTTGCAAAATATACAAAATGTTAATTAATACATTTTTGTAAACATTGTGTGCCACGGTACAGTGTAGGGTGAAGCAGCGGATGAATGGATAAGGTAGACGAAAAGGGAGTACTCCGAGAAAAAAAACGCAAATCAAGGCAGTGTCCACCACACCCCAAATGTAAGAATCCTCATCCGAAATATTGTCGTCTGCCTGAATCTGGGATTTTATTTTGGGATGTCAGCTCAGAGAAACTAGACCTGTAAATCACTGAGCAAAGTTGATAGCTAAATGCAACAACATTCACTAATAACTGACATTTAGTTTTTCTGCTACACTAAAGAAATTATGAAATTCCACTCGTCATTAAACTGAGTGATCTGATTGAAAGTTTCAAACATGCGAATTACAATAAGAAACCCGGCACTCCTTAGAACTCGAAACATTGGCAGAATTTTGCAAAACCGCGAATTCGCGTTTTCTATAAGAAATTACTGAATATGTTCTGTTTACCTGCGAAATAAATGTGCTCTTTAGATGTCTTAAAGAAACTTTTAAAACACCATGCAAATGAGACACCCTTTTTTTTTTTTAGTTCACCATTGTCGACGAGGATTTTTCCATACAGCCATATCTGGATATTTATAAACAGAGTCCTTTAACTGTAGTTATAGACCAGTGCTGTAGAGCGTGCAACATACTTTTTAACAAATAAAAGTGAAACGGAAATACTGCTTGCCAGTTTAGTGACTTGCATGTAAAGGCTTAGGCCTTTAGTTCATCCACACCGTACTTATGACTGCTGAAACTCTTAAAGCAGGACAGGGATTTATTTACAACTAGAAGGTCACACCCGGAATAAAGGTAACTTGTGAATGAGTGTTGACATCCGCAATGTAAACAGGCGTACAGGTGTATGTGGTTTTCGAACTGTTACTTTTGTGCGTGCTTGTTAAGAACTCGTCCCTCCTAAATCAAGAGGAAATACCTGGAAATTGATTTCAAACATGAAGCACTGCCCAATTTGATAACTTGCAGTTTCCAAGGCATTAGGTGGAAGATGTTTACAAATAAAATTTTAATGTTAAATTTAATGCAGCAAAGTTTTAAGATCTCTGCCGGGTCACTTTTTTTTTCGCTGTCACACGAGAACTAACCTCACTGGTCACAGAAGCGAAAATATCAGTGATATGTACGCAAATATCTTTTGACTTTTTTTACCTAAGTGAATCATGAAGCTTTAGGTATGTGCGCATATGCAAAATGATGTTTGCACAGTTTTGATTGTCGAAAAAGAAGATATAAGTTTTCTCCAAATAAACATTATAGCGTTTATATCCTCACAAATTAACTTACCGAATAAGACAGCGAATAGTGTATAAAAATATTTACTTTGATTATTATAATAACTGCTAATACGAACTTGCAATAGAAAACATTTCGGTATTATAAACAATGTATTTTGATATAAACCTATAAAACGAAACACAAAATTTTTAAACACGGAAAACGCATGATTTATATTTTTCAAATTATTATCAAATTTCAATGAAACAAAATTAAAAATATTACAAAAAATGCGGTTCTGAACGATTTCAGATGAGATTTACCCACAATAATCATATTGTTTTAATAGCAGAAGAAGCATAACATAAGGGTGGAGGAATAAAGGTTGTCTGAAATCGTGGAATCCTATTATCAAGGCAAAGGTATCACAAAAACAATGCATGCAGCGTGACATAAGTTCATGTGCCCTGTATACGCCCTGAGGCAGTAAATCTTAATTAATATGTTTCGGATAACTCCATTTTTATGTGAACAATTACTAACGAATGAATATTATATATTGTGGATTTAATTACCCAAATAAATAAACACAATTTCGACATTTTCCCCTTTATAATGCCGAAACAAGTGACATACATGTTCACATTTCTGGNCAAATAAATAAACACAATTTCGACATTTTCCCCTTTATAATGCCGAAACAAGTGACATACATGTTCACATTTCTGGAAGTAGTAGTTTTAATACAGATGTGTTGGTCATCGACCTGTTGCGCAGAGTATCCACAGTCCTTATGTGGGTAAATTACGGAAAATAATACACTTGTTACTTAAGTATTAGGAATTGTTAAGAACCAACTAAAATTATTAAAAACGTTTTTTTAAATTAATTGATTTAAATTTTGCTACAACGTCCTTTCATTATTTTTTTTTACTGCTACTGTTCATTCCTGGGAGATTTTTATTACAAATGTGCACAATGCAATAACAAATTTAAAGTGACAAAAAAATTTTTTAAAAAAATTTAATTTTTGGAAATTAATGTTAATTTGTGCAATATATAGTAGCCGTGATAATTTTGCTGCAAGAGTTTATTAATGTTACAGGTTTTCTAGTTATTCGAAGCACAATAACTATATTAATAATAAGAGATGAAAACTCTGTTTCCTGAAAGGGGAGAAATTCGTTATATCGTTCATGTCAATAAGACTACGGGGAGGCATTTTTTTCCCTTGAAAGAAGGTCGCAGGTGGCCCGCGCAGGTATAGATTGTTAGTAACGAGATTTGAAGAATGCCCTTCCCGGCAGCCGAAGATGCGCTCGTTCCATTACGAATACCGCGCCCCCAATGTATTACACGACAACAGGTCCATGGGGTCGTTTCCCAGGGGTTCCGATGACAAAGTGTTCTTATTGGNCAAACTTCGAACATTGATCTTCCCAGCCTGTAGTGGAAGTAACCTTAGCTTGTGTGCCTGGGTTCATTTACCAGTCCGGAACATGTCGATTTACTTTTGTTCGTGGTTTTCCGAGGAGACCCCAGGTGAATGCCGGAATTGTTCCGTGGAGCAGGAAATAGCCCATTCCTTTACCGCTGCGTTACTGACCACTTGTTTAGTCTCCGGTGAACCTGTCGTCGATACGACGTTAATGCACTCGCCTCTCTGCAACTATTTTCCCTTTTAAATCTCTGAGACGCGGGAGCGACAAGGCACGTTCTACGATGACAACGATGCGGATACGGATCACGGAAGCGGAGCACGTAGCACACTCCGTTTCAGTCTACAATAAGACGCGTGAGGACGCGGATAACTGAAGGGTATACGTAAGAAAGATGGGCAACTCCCGTAAGAGTGACACTGCCCGGCACATTAAGCCCGTAATTTTATTATTTACACTAAATTTATTCTTTACACTAATTTTATTATTTACATTTATTTTATTATTTACACTAATTTTATTATTTACACTAATTTTATTGTTTACAATAATTTTATTATTTACACAAATTGTATTCTTTACACTTATTTTATTCTTTACACTAATTTTATTATTTACACTAATTTTATTCTTTACACTAATTTTATTATTTACACTTATTTTATTCTTTACACTAATTTTTTTCCTTACACTAATTTAATTATTAACATTTATTTTATTATTTACACAACTTTTATTATTTACACGAATTTTATTCTTTACACTTATTTTATTATTTACACTAATTTTATTTTTTACATTTATTTTACTATTTACACTAATTTTATTCTTTCCACTAATTTTATTATTTACACTAATTTTATTGTTTACAATAATTTTATTATTTACACAAATTGTATTCTTTACACTTATTTTATTCTTTACACTAATTTTATTATTTACACTAATTTTATTCTTTACACTAATTTTATTATTTACACTTATTTTATTCTTTACACTAATTTTTTTCCTTACACTAATTTAATTATTAACATTTATTTTATTATTTACACAACTTTTATTATTTACACGAATTTTATTCTTTACACTAATTTTATTCTTTATATTTTTCAGTTACATTGGTGTTACCCGTCACTTCTGCAGAAGAACGCTGAGCGCTGGGATGTATTGAATTTTGTTATTATTTTACTGTTCATGTAATTATTCCATTANGAACGCTGAGCGCTGGGATGTATTGAATTTTGTTATTATTTTACTGTTCATGTAATTATTCCATTATGTAAACTGTCCCTTGACGCATTAAAAAAGAAAACAAAATCAATAAATCAATCAAGTGCGTCATCGCCGCTACGCGCAGGGCTCTGAACTCGGCGTGCAGAGTTCTCGTCGTGTTGCGTGCACCTATGGGGTTTCAGGAGGTGAACCGTGTCGGTTTATTGATTCAATGTCCGTAGCACAGTTCGGTACAGGCTCCTATCTTATATTAGCTCGTGTCGGGTTATTGATTCAATGTCCGTAGCACAGTTCGGTACAGGCTCCTATCTTATATTAGCTCGTGTCGGGTTATTGATTCAATGTCCGTAGCACAGTTCGGTACAGGCTCCTATCTTATATTAGCTCGTGTCGGGTTAGTGGTTTTTCAAGATACAGCGAGCTGAATAGGCCAGTTTTAACGCCGTTAAAGAGTTCCAAAATGTATATATATATATATCGGCGCGATATTTCGAGGTACAATTCCGTCCTCGACTGATGCATGTTCTTTTCTTATTTAAACGTATAGGGAAGACGTTTGATAGTTCCGTCGAAAAACTCGTATAGCGAACATGCTGCAATGCTTACCAAGCCGGCAACTGCGAACTTCAAATAGGGAAACAATGTTAAAAGAAATTCCTTTTCATTGCGTCAATTTTAAAGGTATCTAGTTCAAGCAAAATACATTTTGACACGACTTTTACAATTAATGTTGCTATATAAAATGTAAAAAAAAAAATAAAAAATTAATTGTTTCTTGTTGTATATAAATTTCAATATTACGTTTCAGAAAGAAATTTACTAAAGGAAACAATCAGCAAGATGTCTTAACATAGAAATATCAGCATTGAAGTTTCACGTAGAATAATTTTTGTTTTAAAAATTTACCTTTCAAATTGACGCGATGCGAAGGAATTTCATAACTTTGATTCCGTGCGACTGCTCGCGTGGTAGGCAGAACCCTTAAGCCTTAAATACAGAATGAGGAAAATAGCAATAAACCTATAGTAAGATGGATGGAATATTCTTGCTGCTCATGGCTCAAAATCGTGNACAGAATGAGGAAAATAGCAATAAACCTATAGTAAGATGGATGGAATATTCTTGCTGCTCATGGCTCAAAATCGTGACACTAGTCTTGCTGCTCATGGCTCAAAATCGTGGCACTAGTCAACTTCAGCGTGTTATAAACAGAGGCACGACCAAGGCTTCCTAGAAAAGATTGAACTAAAGTTGTTATTTAATGACTATTACACATCGATCGTGAGCTTATAAACCAATAATTTAAAAAAATTATAAGTTTGATGTTAGGAATATTTTCCGGGTTCATTTTGCTTATGATAAAGAGAGATTATTTTGCGAATTGATTTTTCTTTTTTGTTTGTAGATCGATAACCCTCAGATTCTTAGCTAGGAGAAACATGCCACACTCTGGCGTGCGTTTTACGAGAAGTTTCTGACTCTCTGTCAATAAATGCTCATTTCAAGCTCAGATGCACTCTAGTCCTGCCAAAGGCTTGTATTTACACCAGCGCTGCAATCACAACGTAAACAAAAAAAAAACGTATTTGAAGCGTACATCGTCAACATATACAGTGGCTCACATTAATATTCGACCAACTATGATTATCGCAGTTTCAGGGGCAGCGGTGGCGTAGTGGCCAGGGGGCTCGCCTCCTACCACGGCGATCCGAGTTCGATCCCCGGCGGGTTCACTCCCGGATCTTGGCATGTGAGAATCGTGCTGGACGATGCCGCTTGCCGGCGGGTTTTCTCGGGGTACTCCCGTTTCCCCCGCCCTTACATTCCGGCGCAGCTCCATTCTAGGGTTTCATTTCTGTCATGCTCGGGGATGACGGTCACCTACGGGTCCCAGCTGGAAAGACCGTCACTCGGAGGGTGTTGCCTTGCCCTGGGTGCACTCCCTCCCCACACACCATTATTATTATCGCAGTTCCATGGCCTTATGTTACATTAGTAATGAAGATTAACATATTGCACGATCATTCTTGTGTGCTTTAAATGAAATATAGCGGTAGCCAATAACGAAAATGAGCAATGCAACTTAACAAACAATATGATTTTGTCATCCCATGCTGCATAAGTTCGCCACTTTAATATTCGGCCATCATCATTCAAACACAAACAGAATCCTCTTTGCAAATTAAACAAACATTAATTAATACCTGGTAGCATAGCCACTCTGTTTAATTACTTCTCGCAGGCGTTGTGGCATATAAGCGATTATTTTCCTGGTATATTCGTAGCCAAACATACTTCATTATTCCTTGAATATTTACTCTAATTCTTTTGTGGACCTAATTGTTGTAGTACGCAGTCTTCTTTTGAGTTCATTCCACAGATTTTCTGTGGGATTCAGGTCAAGTGATTGAGGAAGTGTTTTAATGACTTTGGGACAGTTATACAAACGCCAGCTCTTGACAATGTACGACTTGTGTTTTGGGTCATTATCTTGGTAGAACTTAAACGTGTTCCTAATTCCCAGTTTATCAGCCCTCTTGTGTAGGTTTGCTTTCAGGATGTTGAGATCGTCTTCCTTTTTCATTGTTCCATCGACACGTACAGCCTCTCCAGCACCTGCTGTAGATATACAGCCCCAGATAATAATACTACCTCCACTGTGTTTCACAGTAGGTGGTATATTCCCAGGTTTTAGCTCCTGATTTGGCTTGCGCCATACTGTTACCCTGCCATCTGAACCAAACACATTCAATTTCGTCTCATTAGGAAAAAAAAACATAATTCCACCAGACGTCATCTTTGTCAGCGTGGTCTTTTGCGAACGTAAGTCTTTTTTTTTATTTGCCTCATTAATAAAAGGCTTCTTTCTAGATACCCTGCCATTATATTCTGCTCTTCTGATAACTCGTGGTATGGTTTCTAGATGGACGTTCTTTCCACATTCATTGAGTACCTCCGTGGTACGTTTGCAAGTACTAATTTTCGATATTTCTTTATTTTCCTGATTACTAGACGTTCTCCTCCTCGCTTAGTTTCTTTGGCTGTCCTTTTTGAGGTACCGAATATTTTGTATCTTACTTCTGAAACATTCATATGATGTCTCCGACAGTGGACCTTGGCAGATTCAAGAGCTCCACAATTTCTCGTTGAAATTTCTTCTTTGCATGATGAAAAATTACCAGCTACCGCTGTTCAAACGTTGTATTCTTGCCCCTAAATACCATTTCCCTGACTGACGCAGCCAACATAGCTGCCCAATAGAATCTCTCAGCATAGAGAGCGTGCAGGGAATTACACGAGGTACGAACGCAATGTGCATTATGCATGTGCCACGCGTCCACCACAACTGGCCGAATATTAAAGTGACGTACGTATGAAACACGCAAGGACAAAATATTTTGTTTCACTAACTTGCGCTGCTCATTTAGTTATTGGCTACTATTACATTTCATTTAAAGCACACAATAATGATTGTGCAATATGTTTTATGTTTATCTTCATTTATAATGTAACATAAGGCTATGAAACTGGGATAATCATCGGTGGCCGAATATTAATGTGAGCCACTGTTTGTCAAACTGCTCAACTTTCCGGTCACGACCTTTCATTTCCAAATATGACAGAGAAAAATATTAATAAATCTTAATCCTAGCACATGCAATCTGTCAAGCGAGCTTCATATTCTCATGCTAAATTATTATATTCATTAAAAATAAATGCACACTTTTTGAACTCAAGGTCGTGATATTGTGGTGCCACATACGATTAACAATCTTACTGGATCTGATCCCTGTCGAGGAAATGATGCCATTTTTATACGTAAGTAAATTTATAGGTTACCTAAGCACGTGGGTTTCTCCATTCCAACTACCCTACTGTCACAAAGGAAGGAAAAATAGAGGAGGGTTTCCTTTAACCAGCACAATAATTCAAATTTTATCCCTGCAAATAAACACTTATGCCGTAGAATCCCCGAGAAAAAAATGAAAAAAAAAAATTTCCGCCTCTCACACTTTGTCGGTATCCAGCAAAGGAATTTAATATTCACAAGAGCACGGTCACGAATGAATGAGCGGAGGATGGCGCTATAGTCAATTCGCAGTTTCTTACAACTTTTCTGAAGCCCTGCTAAAGTTCTACTTCCAGGATATTCCTCCGCCTCATGCAAACACAGCTTAACCAAGTCTAGAAAATTACACCAAAGGGACAACGCACCGCGTTCGTGAGCACTCAGTGTAGTAATAATATTTTACATAAGAACTATTTATTACAACGCATTAACAACACACCTATTTTATCTGTTTTATTCATGGTACTTACAAATGAAATAATGTAATTTATAAATAAGTGTAAGTAAAAGTTCATTTTTAATTAAAAATGAGATGCTAACAGATACAGAGAAATCTTGTGATACGTGACACACTTAGGAAAGAGACAAACACGTGAAACATGGGGTGATTTTTCACATGTTTGACTCGAAATGTGTAAAGAAACCGCTAATAGACAATAATAGGAGTGGACTGCCCTACCGAAAGAACAAACCTGTCGCTCCGGCCGGCCTGGAGAATGGATGAGGTGAGACAAGATGGGGGTGGAGAAGCAGTGGAGTGAATACGGGGAAGGGAACGTGAGAAGCACGAGATAGCCCCCACACCACTGCAGTGTCCTACACACTCCTAACACGAGAGTCCTTCGTCCGAAGTTACCCTGCTCGTCGGGGCTTGGGATCGAACCGGTGATCTTAGAAGTGAGAGGCTATCAGACTGAGCCAACTGTGAACCCTATCAAGCAAAGAGAAGCCGCTGTATTTATTGTGTTTTTGAACTAAGAAGATCTGAATTTTTCTTCGTTACAATGTACTATTAAGGCTCCCGCCGTCCTGCAGCTGTTTTTCGTGTTTGAGGCCGAGAAGTGCGGGAGCGATAAGGCCGACTCTGCCACGCGCATCAGGTACTCCATCGCCACTAAGCGCAAGTCTCACAACTGGCATGTTTTGTTCTCATCACCACGGCTGTACACGTGGGACTTTCAGCGGTTATCCTATTGTTTTATTGGTAGGAAGTTAGTGGCAAGTTTGAATGCAGGCCCCTTGAGTCCTTTTTGTATGTTGGTGACGCATATGTTTTGAAATACAGGTATTTGGAAAAAAAATTTTTGGCAGTTTTGGAGTACTTTGAAAAGGCGTTTATATCGTACGTGACGCCTTCAAAGCACTTTAAAGCCCTCGTACGGAGAGTGTGTTCTTTTTGTAAACTAGCACATTGGACGCGCCTTCAATAGCTTCGCGGAAAAACGAGTATTAAAACACTCTAAAACGCAGTTCAAACGCCATGTTGGCAGGAGCTTTAAGTAATCCCTTTAAATTATATTCATATTTAAATTATACTCTTTACGTTTGAGTTGTCGAGGTGCCAGTGTGACGTTACACAGGTGCTCATTTAAGACGCCGCCACAAAGAACATTCAAGTTTTAAACTTTTTGTTTACAGGTTCACATACTGCTTCCCAAGTACCTGAATTTACGTTTGAATTAGAGGAAAATTGCTGTGTATGGGAGGATAATCTATATGACGTTTTCCTTAATTTCTGATAGATTTTTTTAAACTTTTTTTTTTCGCAGTGCAATTTATAACTTCAGGAGCTCCAGCGCACCAATTTTATATCCGCAACGACACTTATATCACTACAAAGTCCACTTAAATTTCCTTGCAANTAATTTCTGATAGATTTATTAAACTTTTTTTTTTCGCAGTGCAATTTATAACTTCAGGAGCTCCAGCGCACCAATTTTATATCCGCAACGACACNTCATTTCTGATAGATTTTTTTAAACTTTTTTTTTTCGCAGTGCAATTTATAACTTCAGGAGCTCCAGCGCACCAATTTTATATCCGCAACGACACTTATATCACTACAAAGTCCACTTAAATTTCCTTGCAAGTTGACAACATGCGTTGTGATATTGATATCGACTGCCTTGGGATTAATCTCATAGATGGTTAAACAAAAATTGCGATTTTCTCATGTGATTTACTTTACTTGATGCTGGCTCCTGATCAGAACAATAAAACGCTTAATCATATTTCTGCACAAACGTCCTATTGTCTAAACACTAGTACTAAAAAGGTCAATTACTCGAGGATGAAATAGTATGACGTCTACGCCTGAACGCTTTCGATGCAGAAAAGTGCGGTAATATTCATTATTGTTTCCATTATTTTATTTGAAAATTGAAGTATATTTTCGCTATGGTCATACATTTTCGCGAAAGATTTGTGTTCAGCGTGTGTAGGCTATTCACGATAAAGTGAGCACTTTTCAAGGTCAAGCTACAGTTTTTTTTTTTTCAGTCTTTCAATTTACACCTTTCCCCCAATGTTTGTCGTAAAAATGCAAAGCCTTTAATAAACACAGTGTACACATTTCGCCATTCTCAGTAGCTAACGTCTGAGGTTGCAATAAAAAATATTTATTAGTGCTTTATACAAGTTCGGAGGGCTTAAGGATTCCTCACACTACCGTGATTAGCCAATACTTTATCATCCTGCGTGCGTCCTCTGACTTTACTTGAGTAACAGATCGAATGGCTTTATGAGGTTTTTCATATTTTTGAATAGGTTAGTTAGGATTAGCATACTCCGATAAAGAACCTCTGATTCGCTGGCAAACATTTTAGAGTCTTAACGACTAAAGTTATACACATGAAATTAAATGTCAGCTAGAAATGAATTAAAATACCAGCCACTGAAGATGTTTACGAAAATCAGCTATTGCCAGACGTCGTATGTACTTTTATAACTAATTTTTCTCTTGACCTACAGCAACGAGTGGGTTTTTTTTTGCCCTCAATTTTGAACTCGTACGTTTTTCCACAGATCGAAGTTTGAATACAACTATTCCTGAGGTCAAATGTTTTCTTAGTAAACAGTTGTATAAGTACTGAAAACTCATTTCCAATATAAAGTGTCAATGGTTTCAGCATCAGCCAGCAGTCAACTGCAATTTCCTTTTTTCCTTATAAAAACATATCTCTCTCTCTCTCTCTCTCTTTTATTCAATACAACCATGTGAAATAACGTTAAACAGAACTTATTTTTATGAATTTCTTTTTCCAGATTCTTAAAACGTTGTTTGTTCTGTTTGCGCGAATTAAAATGCATCTCGTTTCTTTACATATTCCACCGCTCCGAGCAATGGGCATTAAAATAAAGAATGCGATAATAGACTCTGCTCCCAGCAAAATGCAATATAATATTCTAAACAAATTCAAACCGATTAACTTTTTAAACAATAAAGGAATATTTTGAGTGTCTGTGTATGGACGCCACGCTTACTTGTGCTTAACAGGCTTTTGTTCATATTTAAAAATCTACTTCACTTAAATTGTAAAATAAAAATAAAAAATGGAACGTGAAAATAATGTTTCCTGCATGATAACGGGTTACAGACGAACAAATACTATTTCTTCTCGCCGTATTTTACTTGCATTTCTCGGCAGTATTTTACTTTGGTTTCTCTGTATAACACCTTACAGTATTGTCAAAATGAAGCCTAAACGTTTTTGTACACGTTATGATACCACAAAGAAACTGTTCTTTTTAGTTGTTTAATGCAACGTATTAATTGAACAGAAAGGAAACATTGCAAATATAAGTATCCTATGAGACTTGTTTAGCAGAAATATAATAGTAACGGTGTGTAAAACAGAAGCGTTTTGTGGGTATACACATGAAGGAGCTGTCACAGAATATAGTATATAATACATAATATATCACAGAATATGAATTTAATGGTTGTGAGTTTCTTTATCACACTAGCGTTTCTATAAATGAAACCCATTTAATTTTACATACTCGTTCACAAGGTATATTTATGTGGTACTGAAATTTCGTTTAAATTTAAGAAAACAAAATAATTATGCATATTTGCATGAAGCAATTATTCGTGGTTTTACGCCATTGTCAAACCTGACAAGTAAACTGATATTCTTCTTTATATTTTGTTTTTCTTTATACTAACGCCTTTTTATTTTAATACAAGTAGGTAATTTGGCTTCTGCTAATATACAGAATTAAACGACCAAGGAGTAGCCTTATTTGTAACTTTATTGATACTACGCTAACTTAACATAACCATAGGTTATTCTGGGATCATACCAAATCTTTGTGTTTCACCAAAAAAAAGTTGTACCTATTCCAACTTTAAGAAATTCTTTTCAAACTTTTAAATAGGACATTACATGTAGCAATATGTTAATAGAGCAAACAAAATGTTATCAAGTGTGTTACGAGTT
>NQII01008374.1:41124-52763 GCA_002778355.1 Clitarchus hookeri | reverse complement strand
CCCTTATTTTTTGGTTGCTGCGGGCTATTGCGTGAACTTTCTCGTAGTCTGCCCCCACCGCGCGGGCCGACTTGTGAAGAATATTCTCGGCCATGGCGCCAATAATATAAATACCGGCGTGGCCGCGAAGGTTGGCAGTCTGTGATAGCCACCTGGCGAAGTGCGGGGGACGATGAAGGTAAGGTTAATTCTACTCAGGTTAAGAACAAAACGAGATTTCTTTTAGTAGAAGAGTTTGGCATAGGCAACATTTCCGCCGCAAGGTGCTCTGGTGTTCCAATGATGCTACTTTTAAGCTGGCGGTAAATGGAGAAATTACGTTTATTACCGTATAAAAGTTAGTGTTTGCTGGAATTGTTATGTATACTTTCCCCGGCTAAAATGTTAAATAATAACATTATTTCATAACTATTATTCACACCCTCCAATGGTGTTTACAAAAGCAAACAAAAATACGACTGTATTTGGCACTGAGTGTTTTAAAGCCAGTTTATTTCAACGGGAGAACTTTACCAATTAATTGTAGCTGTCAAAAAAATAAACTTTTTACTTTTTTTTCTTCTTTAAGGAAACTACGCAGGAAAGCCCTTACATGTTTTTTTAAAAAATCATTTTCACTATTGGTTTTATTTAGATGCAATACGTAAATACATTAATTCTGCAAACTAACGATTTGCTAAACCCAGTTTTCTACACACAATTAAAAACATATGGAAATATTTCGTTATATTTCCACTGTAATGCTAAGGACAATTTGTATTATATACGCATGTTCTAGCACAATAAAAATTTCAAAATTTTATGCAATTATATTTATTCAACGAGAATTGCAATTAACCCTTCCACTTACGTAGAAAACGGGAAAACCGGGACACATACGACAGCAGTGCATCCTGGCGGCAAACATTTCTTGTTGCCGAACTGAAAGAATTGAGCTTCCCAACCTGAGTAGAGTAAACGTTATCTAAGGAGAGAGAGACGACGGTGGATGAGTGCGTGTTGAGTGGCGACTGACGAAGTGCGAACGTAGTGCGGAGGGCAAGTTACGCACGGAGTGCGGATGTGCGCGGGAGAGCTCGGGGCCCTTCAGAGCATTCTGGGCAAGAAAGACAGTTGAATCTGGACTGAAACAAGGCAGGACTGACTGTACGAGTGACACAGGCTTGCTTTTTAACACTGGAACTGTTAGATATCACACACATAATTTTAATAGTAATTTAGTTAGAGTTAGAAAACTGTTTATAAAGACCTATTTTAAGTGTTCGATTGTGTCAATTTCTGTAATATGACGAAAGATTATGTAAATAATTGTTGTGAATGGCAAGTGGTCTAGAGTAGTTTTGGGCTGTTTATAAATAAATTAGGAAATATTATTAGTACTTCACTTATTTAATTAAGACCTACATTTCTTAAAGAACTTGGGTACGCCAACATACTTTGAAAAAATTTGCAACAGCACTTTAGCTTGAATAGTTACCATCATTATAACTCATTTGCAACACGTCCACATTTAAAATAAACATGCAATAACTAACAGTTGCTGTTAATAACTAGCAATGAGAGTGAATTTTTAGAAGCAAATATTTGATCTGTGTGTAACGTCACCAGTACAAATATGGCTATAAATATATTGAAAAATGTTTAAATCCAAGTATTTTAAACTAAAATTACATACATGTTCCAGGCGTACCAATATACGTAAAATCTCACAATTTAGATGCAGCAAGGAATAGTTAATTCAAAATATCACTTATATAAAAATTTATTTTTGATTTCTTCAGAATGGTTAAAGACAGCCTTTTCATACCACTGAATAATGTGTGGTGACTAAGAAACTGGACTAATCAGAAAAAATTACTTTAGTGNAAGACAGCCTTTTCATACCACTGAATAATGTGTGGTGACTAAGAAACTGGACTAATCAGAAAAAATTACTTTAGTGTCTAAATACTACAGTGTACCTTTTGTACCTTTTAATCTCTTTCAACGTACAGCCCTCCCCTAGCCAACAATTAATTCGGTATTTTCCAGTGTTCAAAGTAATGCTGCAGCTCAGCAACTATCGCCCTCTTCAAGAGGTCTGCCGTTTCTCTTTTCACATCTTCAACAGTAATGTGTGTATGCCGAAGCTGTATGCCAGCTTTATTTTAAATGGGACTGTGCGGCTTGAGCGTCTANTTGAATCGGGACTGCTCGACTACCAGAAGGAGCATAGCGGTTACGCCCACTAACCCTGCAAGCATATGTGTATGTTTATGGTAGACATATTGCTATTGTGAGCATAGGGTGTGCCAAATCAAATATCTCTATTTATTTACCTATTGAAATGTTTTTTTTCATCTGACAGAGCACCTACACACAAAATGTTCTCTGTGTAAACATTTAGCTTACTATAGCTATCAAATTTATTGTCAATTTTTTTCTTTAAAAAAAAGTAATGTAATTGCAGGAAAAAATTGTTAACAAATTACAAATTAAGTGAATTTTTAGATTTGTACAGATACTGTGCAACGACTTTTTCGAAAACATACATGACTATCTCTCTCTCTCTCTCTCTTTCTCTCTGTATTTCTTTTAGCTTCTTCATTCACACCAGTTTAACATCTATATATATATATATATATATACTTTAAAAATTAGAATTCATCGGGTTTCTTTTTTAAATTCATGAAGATAATTTATGCAGTTATTATAAGTAATTATAGTCTGAATAATTTAAAACTTAATAATGACCACCTCTTTGCCTCGAGAAGCGTTGTAAGTATAGTAGGGTTTCCGATGTCCACCGCCTGTCAAGTTCTTGATGTTCAACATTAAAAAACTTGATAGGACAGCACAAGCACATTTTACAAAATACGTTATATTCTCAATAGAAAATATTTAATTTCTCAGGTTTCAAATTTATACTTATCGCCACCTGAAAAATAATTTCAAAGCATTTACACCGTAGGCAGCGAAATGTCACTAGCAACCATTATACGTAAAAATACCGGCGTTTATTTTTTTAAATGCAGAGGGTGACAAAAGTCATATGAATAGAGGGAGTATGGAGACTTTAGCACATCGGGACCAGCAACCGGAGCGTCGGGGCTGTTTATGCTATGTCATTCCGGTACCCCGGCGGCCATATTGGATCAACGTGACCTTGACCTTGACCTTTTATCCTAAAAATAAAAAACTCAACAGTATCCAAAAACCCAAAAATGTGTAAAAAAAATTTTATCAACAATATTGAAATAAATTATTTAATAATAAATAAAAAATTATATCAAAAATTGATATAAAAAAGCTTAAATTTTTGGAGGTCTACCAAACCACCTCCACCCATACTCATTCCACCATCTTGGTAGGTACGGTCCACTATTTTGTAAGGCGCCACAGTCACCGTCCTCCATTGTGGTCGGTGCAGTCTGCGATCTTGGTTGGCGTCACAGCCACAATTATATTGTCCACTTTTATGTGATTTTATTATTTTCGTATTCATCCATGATATTGCTGTATGTACTATTTTAGTCATGCTAAACGACCAGCTAAGCTACCAGCTAAGCGAAGAAGACATTTCTTCGTTATCAGTAATATTGCAAAACAAATCAAGTAATGTAAATTTCTACCAGTTTTTTTTAATCTGAATAACTTGGTATAGCAAAAGTTCGACGCGGTTCTTTATACATATATTAATATTTATCAGTTATCGCCCGATAAAGCCTGGATGATGTCGGTTGGGAGGCTACTTTGCGTACAAAAAGCTGTACTTTTTCACCTTCCACCGTGTATTATTCCTGAAGTTGTGCCAAAACTATAAACATATCGAGGGGATGTGTGTGCTTGATGGCCTTCGTAACACTTAAGATGTATAAGCTTAAAAACAGATGCATGATACACTTTTGACCCCTAGCTGTTGCTTTCACTTGGGCAGAGGCACGTGACCACTGACGTCAGAGTTCACCCCTCAGTATACAGTTACTCAAGACGGACTCACTCCGTCCTACCTCCTTTTGTGCTAGTAATTCAATTCGTGACTTGAGAAATAAGTTCCCTACGTCCAAGGCGTATACAACACCAACGACCGTCTCATACCATCACGAGCCCATCTTATTTCTTGGAGCTACTCGCCTCGTTACCTTACAGCATGCTTAATTCTTACCAAGAGCGCATGCAACTTCACTCTATGCACCTAGCGTCTGAAAAGCGTAGAATAAAAAATACTGTTACAAGTTTGTGGAGATGCCAGACATACTCAAGTAATTAGTTTTTTTTTTTTTTAAGAAAACGTATCGCCTGGCTGTTTAGTGTAGAAATTTATCCTGTAACAAGGCAAAAAGACGATCTAAGCAGGTATTCATAAAAGTCTCGGTTGGCTGTCAAAGGATGTAATCAATGAAGTGGGGAGAATTTGTTTCTCACATATTTAAACAAAGAATTTCTAGTCCCCTGTTTTCAGCGAGACTATTTTTATTAAAGAAACAAGAGTCTCAATAACTAAAATTTATTGCATGCATAATATAAATTTTTCTATTTCTCTTCTGCAAATTTTAGTGCCTTTAGAAGCCAAAACGTAACTTCGATGCAAAATTTACACTTTTAAAGTTTCAAAACTTATTACAGCTCATTTAATGGAAATTTTCTGAATTTTTTATTAACACTATTTGTGAAGAGCGAGCTGGCAAAAATATTAAGATTATTTTGGATTTAAAACGTCACTTCAGAAAAAGAAAACAACGGTTAGAGTTCTCTGAACTAGAGAAGCAAACTAAGATAATGTTTTCATACAAATCGATGGTTTCACTCGAGCTTGATATAGAACCGCTGTAATTGTGATATTCAGTACAAAAGAAACTCTACCCTTATTTTTCGCTTTAAACACGATCTTCAACCGTTAATATTAGTGATCAAAAACTAGAGTGTATATTAACATAACCTACCATTTGTCACGCCACGCGCATAAAGTATTACCGGAGCAATTGCTCACCAAAGGAGATATTTGTGCGCCACACTGAAAACATTAAGCAGGCAAACCAAAATNTTTTAAGTAAAAACACACTTGGATACGCTAAACGGAACAATTGACTTGAACTTGGATACGTTAAACGGAATTCGACCGGATACGCAATAGTACACTGACTTGAAAAGTAAATAATTTGAGTGGATACTCGATAGTGCACTCGCAGGTTTCCTATGGTTTTACCATAAGAGTACGCAATACGGAACAATCACCAAAGTTTTTCCAAATAACTAGGGATGTAACCACCACATCAGAAATATGCTATAAAATTATGGGTTTAAAAATTAGCAAAATAATATTCTCTACAAATTGATTGTATCAGAATGTACTTATAATAAAAAATATTGATACAATAAGATCTGTCACGTAAATATTTGGTTTAGGTTAAAGATTAGCTTTTTTTATTCAACTAACATAAATTTATTAATATAATATTATGGAATTTTGCAAATTTATTAATACGTGTTTATTGATTTTATAGTTTCTATAGGTTATTATTCGAAATATTGCCTATTTTAATTTCATTTATATATTTTAAATTCAACTATATAGTCACTAAAATTAAAACTCATCGAAATGTATTAAGTAGTTGGAATTTAGTTCTTGAATCTTTTATTTCAGAAATTCACACCCAGCAAGACTTTTTAAAATCCATTCCAAAATGTTCGTTTTTAAGATTACTTTTTAGCTTACTTTCCTTGGAAAGATATGCTCATGAAGTCACCTGAATGTGTGTCTGGATGTATGTCACCCCCACTTCCATTCTACCTCTTTTATAAAACACGAGAACCGGAATTCACCAAACTCGGTATTCACCAAGTACGTAGTAAGGACTTGCGACTTTTAATTATAGTTTTTAATCGCACAGTGTTGTTCTTTTCGAAATGGTGGCAATGATAACATTTAAGGCGCTAAGTAAAATCACGGAAACCATTAGCTCGATTTGAACCAAATTTGATACGTTGACAGTGCATTAGGTAAGATTTAAATTTAGAAAGCGATAATGTTACTGGCCGGCCATTTGGGAAGATAGCACTACATGAAATAATAAAAATTCTCTATCAGGAACTATGTAAATGACTCATCTCAAATATTATACTAAGTAACCATGTAAATATGTACAACTTAAATGTAAAATAAACTTATTTTTAAAATAGCGGTCAAATAAATATTTTAGTTTTATTTGCTATACCAACTATACCGTTTGACCAATTTCCACCAAATTTAGTACGTTGAAAGTATCTATTAAGGGCATACAATGTAGTGATACACAGTGTGTTTTGTAAGCCATTTTGTAAGATAATGCCACATGAACAAATAAATATTTTATGTCATATCTCAGCAAACAATTTACCGATTCCTACCGAGTGTATAAGTACGGTACATAATTTATAAAGGCATTTTTCAAGAGCGCCAGGCACTTATTTTCAACATGGCATTCAAGTAAATATTTTAGAATAATAAGCTATATCTACGAAACCATTCACCCAGTTGCAACTTAATGTTGCATGCTGGCAGTGTCTATATCAACAATAATTTTAATGTTTCAATACTGTACACAACCCTTTTTGTCTGCCATTTTGTAAGATGGTGCCACATTATTAAATCAAATTTGTCATATCTCGAGAAACAATCAACGATTCCTACCATATTTGGCAAACCATTATTTCTATAGTAGACCTTGCCAACTGACATATTTTAAGTTGATCAAGCACTTTATTCAAAATGGCGGCCATATAAATATTTTAGTTTGTTACGCCATATGTACGAAAAAATAAAACCAATTTCATCTTAACTTTGTGCACTGGCAGTATCTATTACAACACTCAAGTGTGTCTACACAGACACTCTTCAGTCCGCCTTTCTGTAAGATAGTGCCACACGAATTAATACAATTTTGTCATGTTTCGGGAAACGGTTAACCGATCCCCACTAGATTTTGCACACACGTATAACTACATTCAGCAACTTAAACTTACACCAAATTCTCCACACAAGTAGAGTTAAGGTAGGACCTGCGAACTTAAAGTTCATGTTTTGAGTGGCTGACACACTTGTTTTCTAAATGACGTTCCTGTATTTACTAACAAAATATTAGACTGATGCAACAAAAGTCGAAGCTGTAAGGCCTATCTCAGTAATGCAGTTGGTTTCACGCAAGCTTACGGTACAAGGCGTTCTAAGTTCGAGTCCAGAATAAAGGCACGCGTGAATTTATAAGTATTTCTATTGCTTTACGTTTTTGTCTGGTTCTATCTCTAATAATATCGCTGTCAAGACGTCAAGGCCTACATACCTTGTAGCCTTTTAAGAATTTCATCAAAATCATTTGAACCAATGTAGACGAAAAAGGGCACATTAGTTATATCAGTAACTTCTTGTTTTCTCTCAGATGATAGTATTATCTGTATTACGGTGACAAAATTATTATACACTAGCTGCGACCGCGGCTCCGCTCGCGTGGACAACATTATTATTGTTTAGGTTTTTTTTTAAATAAAGTCCATGCTTATTATACTTTTTCTTGACAATGTCTACACTTGTTTTTCAAGTTCAATGAGTGCAAGGTGAAAAAATCCGTCATTGAATGTCACTTGTGAATTAAATGGTCAAAACGCATATTATAATTTCTGTGTTATAGATAGATATATATACAACAGAGGATTTTTTTAAGGTATTTTTATTCTGCACAATTATTTACTACATTATATTGTTTCATCTTTAACGGCTTAGGCAGCGTATTGCAAGAGAACGCGCTGGCGGCAAACTATTTGCCGACTATATCCACTATCATCGTCACTACTTATTCGTTATGTTACTTTACGTAACAAAATATATACTTAAACCTCGCCAAAAAACATAGCTATGAATAAAAAAAAACACGTAAATTGGATAAGTGGTTCTCGAGTGACAAGCGCACTAACAGACAGACAGAGAGACGTTGAGTTTTATAATATGTATAGATGACGAAAACACCATCGGCGCGTGTTTACTCCAATTCGCGTCATGGCTAATCACTTTTCCGTCCATGAAATATAATAGTCTCATCAGTTATTTATTTAAAACCAAATACTTTATTCGCTAACCGAGAATCAATAGTAGGAATACACCATGTCAGGTACTGTTCCCGCTTATTTTATACTACTATAACACTCAACGTGTGTTCAACAGACTCTTACGTTATACACTGAAGACCCAAAAAAAAAAAAAATTATACACCTGCCTAATATCGTGTAGGGCCCCCCCTTAGCAGGCAGAAGTGCCGCAAGACGACGTGACATGGAATCGACTTGTCTGAAGGTATGCAGGAGGCAATTCACACCATGAATCCTGCAGGGCAGTCATCAAATCCAATCTGCACCAATTTGAGTAAGGGTTGCACGTCTGTCACTTTTGATGATTCTCGTCAGTCGTCGTTTGTCCCGTTCTTTCACGATCTTTTTCCGGTCGCAACGATGTCGAAGATGTGATGCTTTACCGGGTTACCGATATTCACGGTACACTCGTGAAATTGTCGTACGCGAACATCCAAATGTTATCGCTACCTCGGAAATGCTATGTCCCATCTCTCGTGCGCCGACTATAACACCACGTTCAAACTCACTTAAACCTTGATAAACTGCCATTGTAGCAGCAGTGACCGATCTAGCTGCCGACCGCATCGCGTTACTCTGATTGGTTCCATATCTCTGTTATTTGCATACGCACGCCTATACCTTTTTTTTTTGGCTCTTCAGTGTAGTTGGAGGCCGTGATAGTGGCTCGGAGAGCGCGTCTGCGTCTCTCTGAGAAAGTGAGTGTTCTTCTTTCGGTGAAGTGACCCCTAGTTATCGCACATGGGTTACGTGGCTGATGTTGCCATTGGCTGGCTGGTGTTCTCAGCCTGCTCCGTAGTCCTTTGCCCTTGAATTCCGTCGCCGCTACATCAGTCATCAGTGCATGATATTATTTTTGTGTTTAAATTTAATGGAACACTCTACTGTATATTGCATTTATTAATAGATTTCAAGTTTCACGATGTGTATTTCATACATTTTAAAATTGAATACTTTGGTTTAGTCCTACAGAAAATACGTAAAATGTTGTCCACTACAGATCTGAAAGTGTAGGAAGATTTTGGTTCACAATAATTGAAGTCTTAGGAGCTAGAAAGGGCTTGAATCACATGAAACTTAACATTGAAATATATTTGCTAAACTGACTTCAAAATAAATTTTATACAATTTTCTCCTAAAAACCTGGTTTATTTTTGGCTTGTGGTAATAGCTATAGTTGGAAAAATAGTTTGGAAAAATAATATCTCAGTCTACAATGTGATGTTTATACTTGAGTAGGCTATTTGTTAGTTTGTAATGTGACGTAAAATACGTGTTTGTTAACGACAGTTACCAAAAGGTGCGTAATATCTCCTAAGTCTCCAACAAGATCTTGTGGACGTGCATGCAAATGAGCTGCCTACCACCGTACACAGTGTTCAGGTACTAAGAGGCATTTTTATACTTAGTGATCATGTCATTTGAATATAACATGATTATGAATTGTAAACATGTTCAATACTCATCAAATGCCATAACATACTTTCATATATCTCAAATAAGCACTTGTGTATCTTACGTTAGAAATGTCAACGAGAAATGTTTTCAATTTTTTTTTAGCAAAAATAGCACTAAAACAGGAGATTTGCAGACAAAAACCTGAGCTGTAACTATACTCAAAAAGAAAATAATGGCTTATTGCACCAGAAATAAGGGTAAATGTACACTAAAAAACCCATAGTACCTTAATAATTATTAGGGTCATTAAATTTCTTAGATTGGTGGTTAACTCCTACTGAATTCCGGTGCTCTCATTTCTCCAAGACTGCATCTAATTTTATGCAATTGATTCGGTAGACTGTCGAAGTAACTGACTTTCAGTGATTATAATTTCAGTGCCACTGTTCCATTTTCAGTGTTGTTTGCCCATACCGGTGTTGGTTCAACGATCGTGAAACCCTTCAACACACTCGTTCAGTCAGTCAGGCGTAAGATTCGAGTACAGAACATCATACAACCAATCAGAGACTGAATATGCGTATACGCTGTTAAAAGTTTACGCATAATCACCAAACGTTTTCAAGAAATGCACAGTTTATACTCGGAAACGCGATTCCTAGTGATGAAATGAGGGCATGGAGCTCCGTAATTAAAAAAAAAAAAAAANACAGTTTATACTCGGAAACGCGATTCCTAGTGATGAAATGAGGGCATGGAGCTCCGTAATTAAAAAAAAAAAAAAAAAAACAGAACGTATTTGAATTTCCTATGCTTTGGATTTAGGAAACAAACATTGCCAGGGCGTGCAGCTTTCTTCGCCACTGTAACCATAAATTTATCATTTCTGTGCAGTTAGGATAACTACTTCATTTATGACTATTCATTTCAAAATAAAAAATGACCTGAGTCCCGTGAAATAGTAAGAAACATTTAAGAAAATCATATATTACCAGATACTGAAAAATGTATGTATGCCACATTGCTATAAACAATTTTTTTACACCCTACATTTGTACAAGACTCTTGTTGGTAAGTATAAAGATTCACAGACTCCAGACCTTCTGATGGTAGTTTAAATCTCGCTTAAGAATAAAACATATTTAACCTTTTATAACGCATCTTATACATCTTAAAAAAACTGCATAAAGAAAACTAAACATTTCCTAGTAATTACTATTTAATTATAGATATACTTAACAGGAAATTGACGTAGATGTTCCGTGAATTCACGAAAGTA
This sequence comes from Clitarchus hookeri, assembly GCA_002778355.1. Classification (NCBI taxonomy): domain Eukaryota; kingdom Metazoa; phylum Arthropoda; class Insecta; order Phasmatodea; family Phasmatidae; genus Clitarchus; species Clitarchus hookeri. Next base: position 41,989 of record NQII01008374.1, on the reverse strand, counting down.
TACGTAAATATAAGTAATTTTACGGAGAGTTGAGAAGAAAATTTTTGCTTCTCCTTAAAAAAGCAGGGAAAATTTTTTTAACTGTGCATAAAACGAAGGCCTAGTCGTTTTTTGTAAGTCTCTGTTCTCACCAGATTGCTCTAACTCACGTCATTGTCAGTAAACACTACCGATTAACCTGCTTATCGTGTAGGACTTAGGAAACCTCCATGGCGTGGTCTTAATTGTGTTGTGGGTTAGAAACTCACGCACGAACTTCGCTTGCACCTTTAAAAAATACGCCGCGTACAGAATACAGTATTGCAAATTATTTTTCTGCGAGTGCAAAATAAATCAAATGTATAATACATTCACGGTTACCGTACACTTTTCTGAAGTCCTGCGAAAGTTCTACTTCCCGTATATTCCTCCGCCTCGTGCAAATTTAGCTCGTGTGGGACTAGAAAATTACACCAAAGAACAATGCACCAAATTCGTGCGCAAACATTTGTATTATTATTTGAAATGAGAACTATTTCTTACTAGACACTACCAACACAGAGGTTTTCTCACTGTTTTTATTCACATTAATTATTAATGAAATGTTAAAATTTATAAATAAATTATAAGCAAAACTTTAATTTAAAGAAAAAAAAAAGATAAATTTTTGTTAACAGAGGCATGAAACGCTTGTCATACATGGAGTATTTAGGGGGGAAAAAGATTACCGTCATAGATAGGGTGAAATTTCTAAGGTTTAATTGAAAAAAGTGTGAAGAAACCGCGACTCGACTATACAGCAACATCGAGAAGATAACGCCGTGCAGGAAATATTCTCCTCCGAGTGGAAATCGCTACTTTACCTGGGAGCCTGCACCGCTTAGTT
>NQII01008374.1:25911-38762 GCA_002778355.1 Clitarchus hookeri | reverse complement strand
TTGAAAGTATTTAGGGACGTAGCTCAATAATGACTCATGATTCGGTAGAGCACAACAGTATCTGATGAGGTTTATTAACATTAAGCTTTTACAATAACTATTTATGTCACGATTGATCGGGGGATCTTTACATTGAATTTCAAAGTATTAGTCATTGTATTTAACTCACGCCATTTTATTTAAACCTAACTGGAAAGTCATTACCTTGTTAATGTTGCCGGAGGCTGATTCTACGAGACGGTTAACGCCGGCCGGACACACCCATCTTCCTGGTCAGCTTCGCTGGTCGGGTCGCCAAAGGACTAAAGATGAAAGACGCTGTTCCGGGTGTTACGCCGGCCTATATCAAGCGCGTGGTTCTGCGGCCTCGCTCAGTGACCGGTGGAGGGGATTTCTGCAACTGTCTTGTTTCGCAAGGATCGAAGGCCAAATACCGCTCGTTTCCAGGTTTAATGTTTGCAGGTGTGATCAGGCAAGTCGTTCAGCTAAGGTCTGAGCGAACCATAACACCGTACACTCCCTTTGCCCGCCTGCTTTACCCAGACAACGCGAGGAATGCTCTTCGTCTAGTATTATATTTATAATATTGCTTTTAGTAGTTCCCGAACTGAGCGTAATGTTCCACATCTTACCGTATGTCGATATGATAAATTTGAATATATTATACTTATACAAGTACAATGGGTATTTTATTATAATATTGCGTTCCGCTGAAGCCAAATTGGGCGTAATAGCTGCAGGACATAGAACATGTCAGAATAAAATATTAGCACATAAATAAGTACACAAATAATTGGGTAATTATTTATAATATTGCATCCAGCAGATCTCAAAGTTAGCAAAGTACCACCAATAGATAGAACATGCCACTTTGATAAGTTATATCACAATAAAAAATACTGATAAGAAATTTAAATATTATTTATATTACTAATAGTAACGAAGTTACATAATACCATATTATTACATTATAGCGAAAAGGCTATGATATATGATTGCGTTTTAGAATATAACGAACATTAAAAAAATATAAACCAGTACAGTGCTACTGATTATCGCCTATGTTTGATATTTCACAATACAGTGAACACACAAACAACAATAGAAAGAATAAGGAAGGCACCACACTGACTTATTAAAAATTGTGGATATTAGTCATGTTAATGTAAAGGTAATACCTCCATTAGCTTTCAGTAATTTACATCGGAATTACTTAATTATTTCAAGGGCTGGCTACATGTATTAACAGCTCTGAAGCCAGAATACTTATCACATATGGTAAAGCATTATTCTGTTACTTGATAAATACATATGATTTATTTTAGTGTTTTGTGTGTTATTATTTCTGTCGAACGTACGCATGTTATTCACCACAATGATATATATATATATACAAACACATATACAAGTATCTACATTTAACACATACGTAATAAGGTGAGTGTCTGTAATTCTTTTAATAAATGTTTACAAGACTGTTGATATTTAGCTTCTCAAATTCTTCTGATGCTCTTACCTTTAATCTAAAAACGGGTTTGTTGTGCGTCCGTCTAGTCTGAAATTATAACGAGAGGCAGGAAAATTGTGCAAATTTATTTCGGNACAAACACATATACAAGTATCTACATTTAACACATACGTAATAAGGTGAGTGTCTGTAATTCTTTTAATAAATGTTTACAAGACTGTTGATATTTAGCTTCTCAAATTCTTCTGATGCTCTTACCTTTAATCTAAAAACNTATATATATATATATATATATATATATACAAACACATATACAAGTATCTACATTTAACACATACGTAATAAGGTGAGTGTCTGTAATTCTATTAATAAATGTTTACAAGACTGTTGATATTTAGCTTCTCAAATTCTTCTGATGCTCTTACCTTTAATCTAAAAACNTTTAATAAATGTTTACAAGACTGTTGATATTTAGCTTCTCAAATTCTTCTGATGCTCTTACCTTTAATCTAAAAACGGGTTTGTTGTGCGTCCGTCTAGTCTGAAATTATAACGAGAGGCAGGAAAATTGTGCAAATTTATTTCGGGACAAGTACGACTTTAAATAGGTATGCATTGAAATAAGGTTTGCTGTTGGATGAGAGGTTTGAAGATACGTCCTGAGAGACTCTTGATCCAGTTACAAGCCTGAAAGAAAACCGTTAAGAAATCCCGTTCCACCAGATAAAGATTACAGCTGGTCAATCACTGAAGAGCAGTAAATAACAAACACTATAGACGCGCCGGCTTAAGGACGGACTTGGCTATGCCTACCCTAGTGAAAGAGAGAGAAAGAACGACTCGCAAAGCACTAATCACGCCAACCAAACACTGGTAGCTGACGGGTGGGCAGACGAATTTGAAGGCTCTCCCTCCCACCTGCCGTACCATCGTCGTTTCCTTTCGCGGAGAGAAGTGGCCCGACGTTGGCAGAGGTCTCACGTCGTAAGTAACAGCTGTGTAATAATAATAATGTCGTTTGGGGAGTGCACCCAGGGCAAGGCAACATCCTCCGAGTGACGGCCTTTCCAGCTGGGACCCGTAGGTGACCGCCATCCCCGGGCATGACAGAAATGAAACCCTAGAATGGAGCGGCGCTGGAGTGCAATGACGGGGGAAACGGGAGTACCCCGAGAAAACCCCGCTGGCAAGTGGCATCGTACAGCACGATTCCCACTTGCAAAAATCGGGGAGTGAACCCGGATCACCGTGGTGGGAGGCGAGCGCCCCGGACACTGCGCCACCCCTGCCCCGGTTACAGCGATGCTACTATGAAGACTCCAGTAAACATAGGGCTGTAGAGGATAGCCTGCAGGACACATAATTCCCAAAATTTTGCCGTCTGGTTGTTACACGTCAAGTGTCTTCAAAACTAAAGAACTAGGGACAAGTGATTTTTGCGAAAATATTACTTTATTGGTGGTATTAAAAAAAACCGTAGTTCAAGTTTACTCTGGTGATTGGATTATTATTAATTGTTACCCGTATTCCGGGTCCACTCGCGATTCAAAGGCGTTCAGTATCGGGTTAAATTTTGTGCGAATTGGCCCAATCAGGCTATAAAATGTATTGTCACAATTAAATTCTGCCAATGACTAAAGAAAGCATCCTGAGTGTGCGTAAGATTTTAAAGTCTATGCACGAAATGAAATTGTAGCTTCGCGGAAATCAGGCGTCATTGCAAATTATTTACGCGAAATGACTTTTACACTAAATAAATTTCAGATAAAACAATTTAGGCTGAATGCCTTTTAAGCTAAGTTGCCTAAATGCCTTCACAGCAAACAGTTTTGCCAGATCACTACTTGCAAAAATTTCTGGTACCCCGTGGATTATTTGTTTTTCGGCAGGTAGTTTCCAATGTCTTGTTTTTAAATGTGCAAATAAGTTTTAACAAGTGTGTCTGTCCTATATGTTGTTAATACAGCAAACTGTGGCATGTTTTATTCTGTTTCATCATCTCGTTATTATTGTAGGAAAGTAACGTTCACGCACTGAGAAATACCAGCGAAGAAGGGACAACAGAACATTTCTGTAGTCATGTTTCAGGGTAGCACCAACCAAAATTTTCTGACAGTAATCAGAATCTTGTGTTGTTTTATCACATTAATAGTTGCAGAACCAATCCGAATATTGTTATAATAGTTTTGTTTAAGGAAACATCTGTTCTGTAGTATGACTAGCCTGCTATACTGTTGGAGTTGAAACGAATACTTGAAGATATAATCAGAAACTGATTCACAACAAACAGTTCTGTTAATACTACTCTTCAAGCTAAGAGTACTTACACGTTGTCAATGACTCTTCTGATTGCTGTTCCTATATTAACATTCTGGATAGGTTACGAGCACACAAATTGAGTTTCAACCAGAATATTTTTTCTCGTCGCACTAGCGGAAACTCACATCGTTTTACATTCAGTCATTTTATTTCAGTTTACAAATATGCGTAATATATTAACACATTATCTTACTAACAGACAACCCCACCTCCACCACCCCTACACCCTTCCCGGGTCATGGAGACGGACGGACGGGGGGGTTGTTGCGTGTGCCTGGCTTCGAGAGAGTAACTGCGAACCACAGGGAACTCCTGCGGAAAAACCCAGACCTTGTGGACTCGCTCCAGAATGATCNAACTCCTGCGGAAAAACCCAGACCTTGTGGACTCGCTCCAGAATGATCTTAACCGTCAACATGATCCCGGACCCTGCAGCAAGTAACTCACGGGCTCCGACTTAAACAACAAACCACGCTACCACCACAGATTCCCCCCTGTCCCCTACATCCGGAGGACACGGAATTCCAGCAACAAAAACGTAGAGGGAAACCTTAAACCACATCCGACAACCGCGCAGTCAAGAAGGACAAGCGTCTCCGTCCGTAGTCGTCTGAGGCGAAGCCAAACGTCACGGTCTCCAACCGGTTTGCCACATTGCAAGAAGTCGGAGATGAGGCTCCATTTAATTCAAAACTAATGCCCCTCAGGCCAACCCCCCACCCGCACTCAACCGGCTGCAACCCCTACAATAACGCAACAAAAACAACAACATCGCGTACTGGTCCCAGACGCCACTAAATTCAACCTCTTGGTAAAAAAACTGAGAGCCATTAGCAAAGACGGCTTCTCACTTCTCCCTTCAAACAAATGTATCCGCATACTTATCCCAGACACCCAACATTACCAGTCGTCTCTCACAATGCTCTCAGCAAATTTTATTCACTTCTTTAGTTTCAGCTAAATTTCAGCCAAGCCACAAAATACAGTTTTTGACCTCACACCGACCACAGAAATAGAAGACATCGGGCAAGATCTTACAAGCAGCGGCTATCAGGTCCAGCATATCTACCAATTCAAAAAGAAAATTCCAGTCAGCAAGGACCCCAACATATTAACATTAGAGCCCCAGCGGTTTTTTTTTTGTGTAATAGCAGCGCATAACACTGATACCCCTCCCCCCGTACCAAAGTCACTAAGATAAAAGTGGCAATCGTTCATCCACGCCTCTATCAAAAAAGTCCGACAGATGTGGCTCAATGAAGAAACTGCCAAGCCTTGGGACAAACCCAGAACTTATGTTCCATGTCACAGATATACCGCCTCTGCGGCGGGACACAACCCATGGGTACCTGCAATCAACCAGTCACAATATCTAAATGCATCAACTGCTCAGGCGAACAATCAGACCTCTCAAAAACCTGCCCCAAATACATGGAAATTGTTTAGAAACACCAAACAGCCAAGGAAAAATCACCACCTTCCAAGTCAGCAACTGAACCGTCCAGGAATCTGGCTATAACCGCAGTTCCCAAAAACACACAACCACACGCAAAGCGAATCATACGTGTAGACACTCAGAGAGTCAGTCACCTCACTTCACAACAGAAACACAACAAACCCCGTTTGAAAAGCCACTACAACAAATGCCAATATCTCCCGCTCCCTCCCGCGAAAATCGCTCGGAGGAATGAAAAAAGACTATGCAGGATCTCCATGACGTCATNACCCCGTTTGAAAAGCCACTACAACAAATGCCAATATCTCCCGCTCCCTCCCGCGAAAATCGCTCGGAGGAATGAAAAAAGACTATGCAGGATCTCCATGACGTCATGGAGTTCCTAAAAGAAGCTGACTTTCAAACCCTCATGGTGCATTTTCGTCATTTCATCACCCAAGCCAAACACCTACAAGGCGAACAAGATAAAATCGTACTGCTTCTGGAGGCCAGTTACACGTTTATCGCTGCGTAGTCGGTCTATATGACTCCGGAATTAATCCCATATATTTCCAACCTGCTCTGGAAAGACCACAAAATGCGCAATGCCCTTATAAAAAACTTTGACGAGTGCCACAAAAACGACTTATTAATCGAATCAACTGATCGCAGCAATTCTGTTTGCAATGACTACTCTATATTGCACTCTGCAAGTAAATAACTGTTCACTTATTAAATTACAGCTCTTAAATTATTTTTACTGGCCACCAATTCATTGTTTTAATGTTTTAAAAATTTGCAAATCAATAAAGTTTAACTTCAAAATAGTTTGAACAAACCAAGAATGAAATATTTTTTAAATTATTTATTATTCAATAACTTGGCCATATAACCTACTAGAAAATGTTTCTCTACTCATTATATATTAAAAGAAGTCAACTAAGATTTTTTAACGCCCAAATTAAAAGCTTTTCATTTTTCCTATTAATATTTTTTCTTATAAGATGTGTAAACGTAAGAATACGACCGTGCTGCCATAAATTCAGTAGCAAATCGTAACTCCGCCCACCGTGAGACCTCTCGGCGAATCAGAGACCTCCTACTACTTAAAACAAAAAATTGCAATTTATTAGCTCCTTTTTCAAGATTCATACCGAAATCTTACGGCTTTCTTTAAGTAAATATTAAGCAAATATAATGTTAAAGTATTTGAAACAACAAATTACACGCCCTCAGCTTAACATTATATAAAAAATCAGCTGTTAAAACCGACTTCTTGCCCACTTTCAGTCGCTCGTCAGAGTAGCACTCACACATGAATAAAACGTAACTAATAACAATTATTTCATCACCTAAACAGACACAAATACGGTCTAAATATTTAACTTACGTCAAAATGTACTTTCAGTCACCTTCAACAAGTACCAGTAACCTTCAGTAACATTTTAAGGAAATATACTAGCAAAACAGTTGAAATTTTTGTTTCAGAATTACAATAACACAACTTATTAACTTCTTATTATGATTAATCAAAGATATCGCTTCCCGAACCACTCCACTCATGTGTATGGAATTTTAATGAACCAATCAAATAAAAAATTCACTTTGGCACTAGCTTCCGTTTTTATCATTCAACCAACTGTCGCAAGCCCCCTGCCAGAGACTTGCGACAGAAACTAAAAGTCCTGTAATATTCAAAATTCCGCGAAAATTAACTCCACCACCCACGTTTCCCCCCTCGGGCAGGGAGAAAGGGGAAAACTCACAGCGTGGGTACAGGCTCCAAGCGCTACCCTGGACCACTGGGAGAATTGGATTGTACCTTGCCGCAGTTTATCTAGAGTGTGGAAACAGCCAGGCGGGACAAGTTAGCTGTCCCCATCCTGAGCTCTACTATAGGACTAACATTCAGGGGTAGTAGAGCTCACTAAAACCAACAATTATTGTATAGGAATATATGGGCCGAAGTGACGCGTTCAGGCACAAAAAACAAAAACATATCACATTAACGGAAACATAAAATGTTCATTAGCAGCATACTTAACAAGTGATTCCGTACAGAAAATGTTAAAAAAANATTAACGGAAACATAAAATGTTCATTAGCAGCATACTTAACAAGTGATTCCGTACAGAAAATGTTAAAAAAAAGTTACTGGAAATGCATCCACCAACAGTCACGTATGCTTGGCGACCTCTACATATGGCGTGATTGGCTGACAATGGTGGCGTGCGTGAAATACCCGGCGTATTTGAATCTGTTCGCCAATCACTCCACCGACGCTACCAAGCTTGAATTACTGTGGGTGGTAGCAATTTCGAGCAATTATTATAAACATTGCTGCAAAAAGGCATTTAGCGGGGACATTGTAAATAAACAACGTGTTGAATTTCGTGTGTTATTTTTTTGTGTTTGTGCCTCAACGCATCATTCCCGCCCATATATTCCTATACAATAATTGTTTGTTTTAGTGAGCTCTACCACCCCTCAATGTTTGTCCCATGATTTTAGACTCAACCTGTATAATGATAACTAGCTGGGTGGACAAGGGCCCCCTCACAGGGTCTGTACTTCCCCCGCGATGAAGGAGTAGCGTCTCAGTGATGATGAACGGCGGCGACTTATATTCTACGCCCGTCCGACGCTTGCCACTTGTTCTCTGTACCAAGAACTTAATTATGCATCATCTACACCGTCCTCGTTCAGCAGGGATAAGCCGTTGTTTTGGGCTAGATTTAACGGCGAGTCGTGGAGATCGNATCATCTACACCGTCCTCGTTCAGCAGGGATAAGCCGTTGTTTTGGGCTAGATTTAACGGCGAGTCGTGGAGATCGTTAGCATATTTAATTTGGGCAGTTTAAAATTTTTTTTTTATTATGTGTGGTGTAGTTTTTTATGTCTTTGGTGTGCTGTTTCACTAAATTTTAAGAAATTGTAGTATCAGTCACCCGTTTAAATCCTTTTCCCGCCCAACTAAGGCGTCTGCTTCTTCTCTGTATTTTCTCGTGTTTTAACGTGTCGTGTATCGTTCTAGTTAGGGCCCTAAGCCAGTAGGTTTTCTTTCATGCTTAATGTTCACGTTATTCCACGACTCTCAGGTTTTTTTTCGGGCGTTATGAATATTTTAACTGTAGTCCAGTTTTAAATATTTAGTAGGTAGGAGCTCTGAAGGGTCGTTAGCGACTGCCTCCACTGTATTCATATTTTTTTAGTTTAAATTTTTATAAGTATTTTTATGGAAATTGAGGCCTTGCTGGGCAAGTTAGGAAGCCAATTTTTTTCAGAATTATCATGATTTAATTTGAAATTATTTTTGTTAAGAAGGCAAGTGATAGACGGAACTAGGTTATCAGAGTTGTAACGTCTTAATCTGATACTTGTTTAGAATGCAAATAAGTAATGGTACTTATCATTCAGACATAAAATGTTTTTTTTTTAATACGAAAGAACCTCACTGATGGTGATATTAATACGCTACTGTATTTTAGTAATATTAGAGAATTGTCGAGTTTTTAAAATAATTGTTATAACGGAATTAATTAATTGTGGTAATGTAGTTTAAGGGGAAGTGTTGCAGANCTTGTTTAGAATGCAAATAAGTAATGGTACTTATCATTCAGACATAAAATGTTTTTTTTTTAATACGAAAGAACCTTACTGATGGTGATATTAATACGCTACTGTATTTTAGTAATATTAGAGAATAGTCGAGTTTTTAAAATAATTGTTATAACGGAATTAATTAATTGTGGTAATGTAGTTTAAGGGGAAGTGTTGCAGANAGTCGAGTTTTTAAAATAATTGTTATAACGGAATTAATTAATTGTGGTAATGTAGTTTAAGGGGAAGTGTTGCAGATTTTGTAATTTTCTACTGTTAGATACATAGTTGTTTAAATGTGTTATATGTGCTGTAGCACAAATAAAACTGCGCGACTCTGCTGAACTACGGCTGGCGGAAGCCACTAGGGGTAAGCTGGACGGCGCCTAAACCAGTGAAGACGCGTCTACTTGTATTATGAAGTGGTGGGAAAAGTCCGGTGACTGTATTACCGGAGGAGAAGACAACTTCTGGCGCATTATAGAGAAGGCCGACTTCTGTTACTGACCCAACGAAATTTCCTCCTCATATTTTGGACAGTTATGCAAGTGTTTCCGAATGCTCATAGAGCCATCCTGCTGCGAGTCAATTTATATCACGACATTATTTCTTCTCTTTATGATAGATTGGAACAATGCCTCTGTTTAGCTAGCTTACCTCAGTGGCCCATTGCTTTGAATAAACTGTTCTTGTCAGTCCTCAGAAATTTGGATGAAGAAGTAAGGGGGGGAATATAAAAAATTTCTACTCGTGGAGTGGTTTTTCTGATTTTTGTTTCAAAGGTTTTTGTAGGCCCTTAGGAGCATGGTGTTGGGCGCTGGTGAGGGTGAAATAACGTAGCAGCGGCGAAACGTAAGGGCAGAGAAAACGAGAAAACTATAGTGGTCCGAGAAAACTCGCCGACCAACGGCACCGTCTGCCACGATTCCAACATTTTNGAGAAAACGAGAAAACTATAGTGGTCCGAGAAAACTCGCCGACCAACGGCACCGTCTGCCACGATTCCAACATTTTGGACCCACCGGGAATCGAACCCGGTTCTCTTTATTGGGATACAAGTAGTCGTATTCCTACAGCACCGCGTACCTTTGGATAGTTGTGACAGGGTATGTAAATAAGGACGGGTTTTCCCGCCTCAACGAAGTNACTACAGCACCGCGTACCTTTGGATAGTTGTGACAGGGTATGTAAATAAGGACGGGTTTTCCCGCCTCAACGAAGTTCAAAATGCGCGAGAGGACGCTTGCGATAATTGGGGCGTTTCTGCCGTACCCGATGGGCGCGCCTATCTTCCATCCAGCCTAGAGAAAGGAAGAGGTGCGACGAGACAGGAGAGTAGTAGGGGCGGAATGAAGACAAATGAAGAAACGGGAGTAACCCGAGAAAACCTTCCACTACAGCAATGTCCATCACAGCCACCAAGTCATATGTTCCCGCCTGCCGTGTTCTGAGGTCGATCTGAGTACACGAGCGTTGGAAGGCAAGTGTCTAGCGGTTGAGCCAAACATTAATTGCTTCTGCTCGAAAAATGAAGATAAAAATTTCTCCGGTTAACGCGAGGACTGGTCGTGTGTGTTAGATACAGATCGTAGCGTCTAGAACCAGCCCCAACAGCTATACCTCTAGCAATTATATGAATGGGTTAAGTAAAGCCGATATTAAATGAGACCTGCCGCCGTACTTGCTCTTGTACAAGCTTGTGTGAGGTCTGGTTCGCATATGCCCTTTAAACATCTGAAACTCACGTTGGCTTGGAATATTATTAACTGACTTACTACAACATGCGATACAAGTAAGTGGGTGCACAGATGAGATTTATTTGATTTTTTTATTTATTTTAAATGACCGATTTTCTCACAAACGTCTTAAAAATACTACTAGTCGTTCACGCCAAGACTTTACTACTGTGATAGGAGAGCACACCAAGGAAATAATGGTTAAATGTGTGCACGTTAGGGTGGTTCTTATACAAGTAAAAAAATAATAATTTTAATTTTGATGGGGCATCATCTTATTTGATTTTCTGCCCTAAAAAACTATTTCAGTATTTTTTTTCACAATTTTGTAACAATATTTAGGAATCGCTACCTGGGTTTGAATTTAAAAAANAAAACTATTTCAGTATTTTTTTTCACAATTTTGTAACAATATTTAGGAATCGCTACCTGGGTTTGAATTTAAAAAAATATATAAATACTGTATAAATCATTCATTTGTATTTGTTAATACAAAACATTTAACACACAAAATTATTGTTTTTATTACAAATTAATCTACCTCTTTCGGTCATCGTTTGGTCTGTACTTTGAAAAGCTGTAAGGTGTTTCAATAATTGTAAGTCGTTTCTTGGTGCTGACCATCCGGCAGCTTCGGATGGTCACTGTTTTATGTATATCATGACTGGGAAAATACAAATATCTTTCACTGCTTTCTCTTCCTANAATAGGAAAATCTTCAAGCAATGCTGAGCTTTCGCCAACCATCTAGTACGGTGAAGACCAGCAGGCCTCTTAAATGAAATGCGTTTTTCAGGAACTCCTCCTGAGTAAACAATCGTGAGATGCAAGAACTCTTTGTAGTCATCTTGAGGTTGATATAATCGAAGTTGATTCTAAGCGAATGGAATCATATCTGTTGCAAAAAAATTTTACGATGCTTGAGGACGTGGTACCGGAAATTGTTGTTTTATAATCGCTTTGGTAAATTTCGTCCCAGTTGTTCTTAAACCTTTCAAACAATTGAATATCAGGACCACTAGATGGTCCGAGTGGTAGACACACTACAGCTTCTAACATGATTTCCAATATATGGTGTCGATGAGAAAGCCAAAGCATGTCTTTCTCCATTTTTTGTTCCAGAAGAACACTAGCTACATTTCTTAAACCGGTGTTCACAGCTGTAGTGTCAAAATATAAACATTTTACTTTATCGTTCAAGCCCCATGAATTTATTGTTTCGAAGACAGCTGACACACATGCTTCGCATGTTCCACGTTCCAATTTTGGAACCGCTAGAAGCTGATCGACCCCATGTCCTGATACCAAAATTGGCTGACGATCTACAGTTTCATTTCCAATAATATCTTCAGTTAACTTGCCATCCCAATGAATCGATAATTGCGAATCAGGTTTGAACTCGCTTTTCAGATACTCTGCTGTTGCTTTTCGATTTTTCAAACGTTGTCGACGAATAGAAGATATATTAACAATAAACTCTAAACGTTCACATCTTGCACTTTTCAAAGTAGATGCTACGACCACAGCTTATTATCTGTCACTTAATTTAGAGACGTCAGGACTGGCAGCTAAGTGGCTATAAATTATGTCTTTTCGAGCTCGCTTTTGTGGTGGTTGCCCTGTTGAAGATTCTGGCAAGACTTCGAAATCAGATACAGTTGTTTCTTCGCTGGTGGTAGAAGAAGAAAGTAAGCACTTTTCTTTCAAGGCCGAGATACTTCTGTTTTCACGTTCACGTAGTTTTTGAAGACGTTCTGCTTTCTGTTTCGATTCCTCACTTTCTCTTAAGCTATTTTTATCTACTGTACCAATTAAATTGCGGCAACTATTTTGTCGTTGTGTTAATAAAAAATTCTTATCCTCTTCTACAGATATAATACTTAAAGCTTCAGAGTGAGCAGTATCAAACAAATCTTGTAATATTTGTTGCCAATCTTTTTCTTTCTTCTTTAATACTTCCAAACGTTTTTTTTTTTTTTTTGTTGTCTTAATTTTTTTTCAGATTTGCCACTCTTTGAAGAATTTTTCTATTTTCCCTATCACTTTTTTTTTCAATCTCGGTGGTGTTCCAGTTTGTTCCCACAAATTTATCACTTCACATGCAGCCACAGTTGCAGAATCACGAATGGATTTCTTTTCTTCGCTTTTGTAGTAAAAAAATTAACGTAATACTTCACCAATTGAAAGCAACTTTGACTGATTCAGATTTTATAGTGACTTGCCTTTAAGCCAAATGTTCGTTTTATTTATTGTTAGCAAACTCACGCCACTACTTATGGACGCCATGATAAG
>NQII01008374.1:6742-25860 GCA_002778355.1 Clitarchus hookeri | reverse complement strand
GGGGGGGGGGGGGGGGGGGTTCAACCTCGACGCGTAGGCACAGAAAAGGAGTAGGGGAGAGGATAGACTAAAATGAGTCTCTCTTCACGCTATTTCACTTTAAAATAGTCTTATATACATGCTGGAGTCAATTTGCCGAATTCATGGTTGAAGTGGCTATACAATGCTTTTTTTAAACTTTGTCTAATGGTAGCGACCTCTAAAACCTTTCCAAAAATTAAATGAAACACCTAGTTCATATTTCAAGGTAGAGAATCATGTAACAGGGTGCTACGGTAGTTTTTTAAAAGTCGAAAAATAAGGACTACCCTAGTGTACGTGTACTAAAAATATATTTTAAAAAAAAAAGCTTTTAAAATTTTTTTTGTAGGTTCGTACACATTAAAACTCCATATACGCTATAAAATTATATTAAAGCGTTTTCGTATGTAATATTACTTCACCTTGTCGTGTTTAAATATATCGTGTTTAAAAACCCATTAAAATAAAATTAGTTTAAAACTGTGTGCGAATACCCTGCAAATGCTTCTTTTTTTTATGAACATTTACGAAAAGCTGTTTGTTTAGATTTGACAAGGTGATACAGTATTACATAGTTAATAATAATATTTGATACTTGCAATTTAAGAAACTAAGAAAATTAATTACTTGTTGCAGAAACAGCATGGGTAACTAAATTAAACACATAAATAATAATATTTTTTATTGTGAGCCGCGTTTGGTTACAGTCAAAATTTACTGTATCATCTTCACCCCTCCCCCCTCCTGGAAATAAAAATGTCATCAAAATCACAGTTTAGCCGCACTATGCATATTCAGACAGCCAATTTTCTTTTATCGGGTCGTCGCATTCCAAGAACCCTTGAACCTAACTGGTGCTTGAACTGCGTGCACCAACATATTAACCTACGAAAAAAAACATACCGCAGACGATGACTGAATGATGCAGTCAATATATTACGCGTGCTAAAAATATTATTTGTAACTCTTTAATATCGTCAACAACTGCCTTTTCATACAGCCATATCTTAAAAAACCACTGCATTGACACAAGTTAAACTACAATAGGAGTCTCCATTCTACCATGGTACACACTTTCCACCAATAAAATAATAGGACCACAGCTTATAGCACCTTAGGTACACTCAACCCAACGAGAGCACTGCTCGCCAGTTAAGAACCTTGAGCGTAGCGACGATGGGGCTTTTTGACCCGCGTGTCAGTGTAGACATTATCTCTCCCGCGCTTTTGAACTTCAAGCGCGAAACTATCCCCGAGGTAGGCGACCACATTAATTTGATCTGTAGTTTGGCCAAGGCCGGAGAGTTGCATCTGAAACATTTCCATTACGGACTTTGACGGTCATCTCTAAACGAAACATTTGACCTCATATTTTTTTCCCCAAAATTTCAGTCCGTCATTAAAATGTGCGTTTGGGACATGGAATTAATGAATGCTTTCGAATTCTGTTACACGGCATGATTAGGGAAACTAAATCCTCATACACTGAATACCACTGCAAAATGTGTAACTTAATGCGATATTACGATATAAAAAATGGTTATAACGTTCTGACTACTGCCGCTCAGCTCACTACTAATAAAGAGTGGTAATATATATATATATATCCTATATGTAATAATGTTTTAAAAAACAGTTGATAAATATATCGCATTTCATTAATTATATAATCATAAATATCTGCGAGTGTAGAAAACTTTCACAATTGCTTATTTCCTGCTTTTCAGATTCCTATTAACATTTCGCGAGAATACAAAATCCAGTGTTCAATTTTTTTTCAACAACCTTCGTCCAGTAACTTATGCGATACTGTAACAAACACATAAAAAATAAAAAAGTGAGCTATTTTTTAAAATATTTTGGTATCCCAATATTTTAAATAATTTGTTGTAATCACTTATCCAAAAATATTTACGTTTACAAACGTAGCAAAAACGACTTTTATAATTTACTGTAGAAAAAATTCGGACGTAATATATAATCCATTTATGGTTACTTCCAAGTCTGCTTAAGCCCTGCTTATATGGTTTTTTTCGTAAACTAAGGGCCATACTTTTATTTTATCAAAGAATATTTTCGACTTCGTTTTGATCACAGATTCGTGTGGTGCAGTCCGTATCCGCAAATTACCTAACAATATATTGAAGGAGTCTTGAGTACCATTTTACATATAATTAAAATTTTTATCTAATAATTTAAAATGAAAATATTTTAAATATCTTACCTATTTCATAACTTAATAATTAGAATAATTACATAGTAATTTAAATGAAAAATATTGAAGTAATTACAAGAATTAAATTTTATAATTCTATTTCCAGTTTTTAATTTTATTTTTAATTTAAATTTTTAAATTTAATTTTTAAATAAAAAAAATTTGTATTTGTTCAATTCATTATCAGGGTATTGAATAGATTTTTAATTTAATCTGTAAATATTAAATTTTCATACCAAATTTTTTCATTTAGGCGTTGAAGTACATAGATTTAAGTAGTTACAAATTAAACTAATTTTTTCATTTGAAAAAAGTTTTACTTGAATTATAAAATTAAATTATTGAAATGATTCCATTATAATTATTTTAACTATAATTTATTACAGAGTAACATTAATAATTATATTAAATAACACAATTTTTTAATTTACATATTTGTATTAAATGTTTTAGATAAAAATTTTAGCTCTATTAAAAGGAATCTATTATACCTTGCTACTAATGTCTGTTTTAACCTAAAATAAAATGTTTTTATGTTAACAGAAGTAAAAAAGTCTAACAATATATCACATTTTGAAGAGACAATCAGACATACCATACTAAGGGCGATTTCTCAAAGGTTTGATTCAGAAAGTGTTAAGATACTGCGAATAGGCTTTATATACACCAATATTACAGAAATATGTTATACTTCATAACGAAGCTAAGATGTAAACCTTTACTAATTAAAAGATGTTCCTGTCTTTTGTTTTCTTTCTCGTAATTGCTGGAGTATTAATCAAAACAACAGAAGCATGAAAATGCGACTGCGGTATAATTGTGTATAAATATCGGTATCGCTCTCACGAGAAAAGCAACAACCCAATTTACGGTATTAATCTCGAGAAGTTACTTTCATCCCAGGACGGCAAAGACAGGGTAGACGCCGTGAGAATAAAGGAGCTAATTCCTCGCACTTGAGATAAAGAAACGCCGGAAATTTCTCCCGCCAAGATAATCTGAACTGAGGAGGTAAGAAACCTGGGTTAAAAGGTTTAAATGTTTAACTTGAAGCGCGAAAGGCAAGATCGAGCAAGAAAGTTCCTGAGCGTATATTACCTTATCGTCTGCTGTATTATCATAGCTACAGGCCATAAACCTGTTTGATTAGAACTTTTAGTAACTTGGCCTACGAACTGTTGTACTTAAGAACAAATATATTTATTTAAATTTAATTAAATTGATTTCGTTAATCATTTATATGTTTACGACGTTATTAATTATAAATCTAATTTTTTAATGTAGTTTTGTAATATGCACTAACCTACAATTACATTAATTATTAAAAATATTAATATTTAATTCGAAGGTATATGGCAGGTTGGTATAATATTTATATATAATAAAATATATTATAAATAAATAAAATACTTTTAAAGGATTTAATGTTTATAAAAAATTTTTACAAACTATTAAAATTATAACAAAATGTATTATTAGAAATGTGTTATTAGAAATTTATTATTAAATAATTTATTAAAAAACCTAACATTTGTGAGGTCTCCCTCATGTCCAACCACTGCTCCACGAATGACACATTTTGCTCCAAAAATGACCCATCTTGCTCCACAATGACCCATTTTACTCGACAAATGACACAATTTTGTTCCACAAATTACTTGTGTATATGCCTTCTCACTTAAAACTTATGAAGTAAGGAGTTAAATGTGAATAGCTATACGTGCTACTAATCTGTCAGTGAATCACATTCACAAGTAACGAGATTCCACTGTTGCAAGATATTTGAGACCTCTCCTTTATTCCTCCCCCTCTAACACTAAACGTCGTTACATTTGCTGAGTTTCGAATCCTGTACTTTTCGCTGTTTCAAAATACTATGTTTCAATGAATCAACATTTGATAGTTTTGGCGGAAGAAATTTCATTTCAAATTATGACTTAAAAAACTCGTGCAGTTTAAGGTTGTATGCACAAACAAACAAAATTAATGTGGTCTAAAACATCGCATTGATTGAGTAAGGAAAGAATTTAAAAAGGAAGCGGTGTGTAATTTATCTTTTCAATTATTTTAAAAAGCCATTCAGTGATAATTTTTGGAATTAAGGGGAAATTTTTAGTTCTCAGTATTTAAAAAGTTACTAATGTTCTCGCTACGGTTTTGACTAAAATAAAACACCAATTAGTTAAAAAAAATAATCAAATAATCAAATTAAATGACTTTGAAAACGTTTCCCGTAATTTGTTACCTAAGATAATAATAAAAATATTCAAATTTTTGTAATTTTTGACTCGCTAGTTGTTTACTCATTGTACACATGTGATTTTTCAGTGACTTGAAATAATATAGTGAAAACCCGTAAAAATTATAAAACAAAAAAACATTAATTTTTTTACCTTTTGTAAACGATTATTTGCAAACTTGCTGTCAATAATATTCTCGTTATAATTCACGTGAAATATTGTATTTTTACAACACATCTTTTTATGAAGCATACAAATTTTTTCATGCATCACCATTTTCATAACAAACATGACGTATTTAATAATTAGTTTATAATATTCAACACTCCACATTAATGCCTTTTAAAATATGCGACCATTTACTTAAAGTATTAAAAAAAAATAGTTTTGTAAACTGATTAAAATATGTTTTAAATATACAAACATTTCTTTGCAGCGAGGCTATTACGATGTGTGAAACATAATAGCGAAAATTCCAACGAAGCCGGTACCATTAACCATGTTAGATAACGTTGAACTCAGGAAGCGTAACATTCCTATGTTTATGACTAGAAAAGTTTTATGGTAAACACAGTTCTATAAAACACCGAACATTTGTTTAGTAAACAGTAGTTATAATATAAGCCTTCAGCGAGGAGTAACCAAGTCACCATAAGCTACTCAAATACAATATGTGACTTATCTATATGCAACTTTGATGTAGGCTAATTGTTATGACGGGAAACGGTGAGTGGTGCGCCAAGTTGAAGCTGCATTTTAAGGGTTGTTCTTCTTGATGTAGGTCCACCGACAGACCCCTTCTAGGCGTTGCCAATATTTACACAGTTAAATTATTTAATTTCATATAATTTTCGCTGAATTTTGACTGTATTTTGTTTAGTATCTATATAGTGAAAAGCTATAAAATAAAAATACAAATAAAATGAAAGAAGGGGGTTTGTTTAACGTTGCTACGTATTTCATTCCCAGATCTGTTGAAGATAAATCTAGGCGTCGTTTAAAAACAGAAAGAATTATAAGAACTCTATCTGCGTCTCTCGACAACTCTGGGGTTATAGTTTATTGAGTTTTAGCTATCTCGATATTTTTATATAAAAATTAAAATTAAACGATTGTAGAAGGATGAAAACTATAGAGTTTTTAATTTGATACGTAGAGGAACACCTGCAATAAAAGAAAAAGTAAGGAGGCATATATCTTCATCAAAGCATAATGCTAAAATTTCACTAATATTTCAAAAACTTTTAATACATTAAAACCTACACATTATTCGCAAGATAAATCAATTTTTACAATAATGTTAAGTGTTAATGTTTCATAAAATTTTCATTAAACACTTACGGGATATTTTTTGGATATTCTCCCTTAAAAAGTATGCAGTATTCGTCTATGGCTAAAGAAATCTCGTAACCATTTAAATACGGATCACAGTTTTCTAGAACGTAGTGCAATACAAATTAAGTTTTGTGAGTAATATTCTCTATCAGTTTTCGCCGCCGGCTGTAGCTCGACCGTGAACACAAGACTATACACAAAGAACTACAGATAATGAAACATAAATACACTGACCAAAAAAAGTTATAGTAATAAAATGCCAAATCCATAAAAAAAAATGGCACTCACTAATAGCAGATATTCCTCTTGCTGCACTAGCGGAACAACTTGCAACCCATTAAGCAATTACGATACTACGTAAAATATTTCGGGGCGCAGCACAAAAACCAATATTTGCTGGCCGCGAAATAAAACTTAATTACCACGTCGCTGAACACCTGCGGAAACCAAGTCACCGAAACTGTCATTCTGCAACAGAAAAATAGTATCTACACAACGATAAATACATAGATGTAGTATATAAAAGGGGAGTTTGAGGCATTGGCGTTTGGCGACGGAACTCGGAGCTGTTCATGCTGTGTCATTCCAGTCGACCGGCGGCCATTTTCCCTCAAAATGTCTCTTTTCCCCTCAAAATCGACTAAATTTCCCTAAAAATGTCCCTTTTACCTCTTAAATTTTAAATTTTTTCCCTAAACAATTCCTATTTTATTTTCTCAAAAAGCACCGATCCCCCAGTTGCAAAAACGAACACCCGAAAAGTAAGTTTCAGCCATTTCAGGTGATTTTGGGGGTATCGTTTTCGAGGTAAGAGCAGTGGTGGCTATATTTGTTTTATGGGCATAGGGTATGCCAAATCGAAACATGAGATCCCGTATCGAAGTCTGACACAACCATTAGTCATCTGGCCCGCCATATTAAATGCATATGACCTTGACCATTGACCTTGACCACAGTGACATTTGACCTTGAACCCAAATAATCCTAAAAAAACCAAAATTCCAAGAAATTATAAAAAGATATTATGAATTTATTAAGAATTTATTGAAAATTTATTTAAAACGTTATAAAATTTAAATTTTGAATCCTTGTAATTAAATGTGACGAAGGACTGGAACAGACCAGCCACCACGTTATGACATCACCCAACTGCCATATTGTATGCAGGTGACCTTGACCTTAATACCGGCTACCTTTGACCATAACCGCAATTACCTTTAACCTTAAAAACCCAAAAAAAAAAAATCCAAAAAATTTATTTTTAAGGTTTTTAATGTTAATTAAAAATTGTAACAAACTATTAAAATTATTACAAAATATATTATTAAAAATGTGTTTTTAAAAATGTATTATTAAAACATTTATTTAAAAACCTAACATTTCAGAGTCCTCCCTCATGTCCAACCACTGCTCCACAAATAACACATTTTGCTGCAAAAATTACTCATCTTGCTTCACAATGACCCATTTTAATCGACAAATGACCCAATTTGCTCCTCAAATAGCATATTTTGCTCCATGGGTCATTTTTGGAACAAGACGGATCATTGTGAAGAAAAATGGGTTATTTATGGAACAAAGTGGNGAAGAAAAATGGGTTATTTATGGAACAAAGTGGGTCATTTGTGGAACAAAATGAGGCATTTATAGGGAGTAATGGGTCATTTTGGAGTAAAATTGGTGGTTTGTGCAGCAAAATAGGTGGTTTTTGGATCAAAATGGGTCATTTGTGGAGCAAAATNTTTGGAGTAAAATTGGTGGTTTGTGCAGCAAAATAGGTGGTTTTTGGATCAAAATGGGTCATTTGTGGAGCAAAATGAGTTATTTATGAAGCAAAATGGGCGATTTATGGAGCAATATGGGTCACTTGTAGAGTATAATGGGTAATTTGTGGATCGTTGGTGGGGGTGAGGGCGTCATCTCGAAATGTAATTTAAAAAAAAAATCTTTGATAAAAATTATTTAATAATAACTTTTTGAATTGTTATTAACGTTTTAAAACTATTTATTAATAAATATAATTCTTTTTTTTTTTCTTCAATTTTTGGTCACCTGGATCCAATGTGGTAGATGTGTCATGTCATAACATGGTGGATGGTCGGTTCCAGTCCTTCCGTCACCTGTGAGCACAAACACTAGGGTCAAGTTCAGAGCTCAAGGTCAAGTTAATCTGCACCCTATATGGTGGACAAGATGGCTGGCAGAACCAATATGGCTGATGGTTAGGTCTGAATGCGATCATGAATCCCATGTTTCGATTTGGCATACCCTATGCCTATAAAACCAATATGTCCGCAACTACTTTTCCTTCGAAAACGACCCCCCCCCCCAAAAAATCACCTGAATTGGCTGAAAATTGCCTTTCGGGGGATCGGTTTTGCAGCTGCAGTATCGGTGCTTTTTGAGGGAAAAACGGGATTTTTGTAGGGAAAAAAGGAAAATTGTAAGAGAAAGAGGGAAATTTTGAAATAAAAAGGAAAATATTTGAGGCAAATTTATTCTATTTTGAGGGAAAAAAGTTAAATTTTGAGGTAAAATGGCCGCCGGCTGACTGGAATGACAGAGCCTGTACAGCTCTGAGCCCCGACGCCAATGCCTCAAAATCTCCTTTTATATACTACTCATAGATATTAGAGAAAAATTATTTCTAGAGTTTCAGGCACCACACACGATCGATGACCGCTAGCGACATTGATTTTCTTTCACCGAAGAAGACACTGACATCATTTTCAACAGAGTTCATATTACAACAGCGGCACAGTTAAATTATTTTGCCCAGAACGTGGAACGAAGAACTAGTTATTTCTTGTAAAATAAAATTGGAATTCCCGGGGATTTAGAATGTATTATTTAATGAAAACTTGTGTGTTTTTGTTACATCACCTTATATCTCCGCAATATATAATAAATCACGTTACATCCTGCCAGAGCACTGTAGTCATAAAAGTTAAGTTATATATTTCTAAGACGGGAATTATAAAAAATGTACATACTGAATAGTTATCAGTTTGAATATTACATATATTTTTACTTAAACTGTTAGTGAAAACAATTATCGCTTCTCTGGATGGACAAAGAAGCGTCCGGAGTTTTGCTCAAGTGGTAGATTTGGTAGATACTAAGAAGGGTCAATTAATTAAATTGCATAGCAATTGTAGAACTGAAATTGTGAAAGCCTGTACTTGTGACTGAAATTATGCAGATGTGATCTGTAGTTTGTCCATGATAACAATACTTTTAATACGTATAGTAACTTTTAGACTTCAATAAAATTTTATAGATATTTGTACTTTCCCGTGCACTTTCCTATAGCCATACTTGTTTTTAAATTTGTCTGAACTGTGAGTTAGTCATTAAATGTTTAATATAATTTGTATAGCTTGGTCAATGTCGAAGGGAAAACGTGATATTCAGTTCATGTGAGAGTCATGCAATTTCTTAGTTCTGCCATTTTTAAGCTGTTCGCACTTAACTGAGCACTTTCGATATCCTTGCTTTGTATCTAATTTTCTGCCCATGTTGTATCCCTGCACTGATAGTAAAAATTAGTATTGCTTGCAAACACGATCACTATTCAAAGTTTTATTAAGTGGAACAATGGCAATTTCAATAACGTAAAGGCTTAAAACAAGTTTTAAGTCTTAATAAACATGGCCAAAATAAGGTAAATTTAATATTTTTAAATTAAAAACACACTTACATTTTTAATGCGATATTCTGGAAACAACGTTTTCTTCCTCGCTGCCAACTTTACTGGGTAGTAATTACTAAGCGAGTCTGTTACGTTGTATGCAGAGCGGCAGATTAATATAGACCATTTTTTTTATTTGTCTCAAACAGATGATTTTAAACTGCAGCTGGGAAAAACGTTCTTGAAAATTTTTGATGTAGCGGAACGGTTATTTATTATTATAAACGTTGCCCCACGTGGGTTTTTTTTGTTATGATGTTCTCGATTTGCTTGCAATGGTGAGCTTCTAGCTGGCGGGAAGGCATTTCCGCGACCTGTCCATTAATTCTGCGGAGGCCCGAGCGAAGAAGGAGTGTTCATTAGCGCGCTTCTAAGTGCGGCGGAGATACGAGGTGCAGAAGAGCAGGTACGAGCCCCCACCCCCCGGACCGTCCTCACCATGAACTACCCCCCTGCAATCCTGGGGGACACGGGCTCCCGTCGCGCAAGACCAGGAAAGCGGCTTAGGGAAACTCGCGCTCACATTAGGAGCCCTGTTAGGCGCGAATTTATCTTCCTGTAGCTCCCGGGTTACGCAAAAATGTTCCACTTTTATAGCCGCCACCTCCCTCTCTTCCAAAGTCACACCTCTTTCCCACTCGCGACTTTTTACAACACACTGGCTGTTTCCTCAGCTAAAATCATAGACTAAAGATGAGGTAGACCGTTTCTTCGTCTTCTGCGCTTGTACCTAACACTGACCCATTGACAGTAGATGGAAATGGGGGCTGCCAGGACAAGGGCTGGTGATTAAGGAGCCTAGGAACCGACGCCATCTTGGATTATATCACCTCCGCCATCTTGGACCTTGAATTTGACCTTTTTCACTATCTTAAGCGACATAATCGCCGCCATATTGTCCGCCATTTTGTTTTTGATATCTGCCATCTTGTTTTTACCATACACCAACATGTGTCCGTCATCAGCCATGTTGTCTGCCATCTGCCAGCTCTTGTCCGCCATATTGTTTCCACTTCTTTTTGGTTAATGTTGGCTGTTTATAGAAGCGCACCACTCGCTCGGCCGCCATATTTGTTTATGTAGTTTGCAGCNCTTTTTGGTTAATGTTGGCTGTTTATAGAAGCGCACCACTCGCTCGGCCGCCATATTTGTTTATGTAGTTTGCAGCTACAGTGTGATGGTGAATGTTTATAGAGTTTATAGTTTATAGAGTTGCTACAAGGGGCGTACAAACATTATATTGGTTTTGGTGTCGGCCACTGGGGGCGCTGCTAGTATAAGGTCGATGTTCCCATTTACTGTATGCAGGAACCTCGCCCCTATATACATTATTTACAAATGTTAGAATTTATACAATCCTGTTGAGGTTAATTGGTTTCGATCTGCCCCCCTTGGTATGGAANCATTATTTACAAATGTTAGAATTTATACAATCCTGTTGAGGTTAATTGGTTTCGATCTGCCCCCCTTGGTATGGAAAATCGGACGTATGCCTTATACCACTTTTTTTAAGTTGACTTTATTGACACTTACACCGTTACGCTGTTGGACAAAGTGTGTATGACGTTATGACAGTGTGTGTTTGTAACATTTGACGATCTCACTTAGAACGACCTGAGGACAAATTCACAGCTCATATGTGCACGACATGCGAACTGAAAATCTACCATGGAGGAACTGGGGCGTGCACTCTTGACCCTCGACTAAAAGTCGGTCACTCTGCTGCCCCAGAGCAATGAGGGCAGAGGTCACTCAGCTACTGAGACAGGTAGGAATTTACTGTTTAAAATTTGGTATATGCAATAGGTCGTCCTTTTTTTTAATTGTAATAAGCATGGGTACATTTGGTTGATTCTGCTATAGGCAGCCATCTTGTTTATGACAGTCATTTGTTTTCATCTGTTTTAGACCACCATCTTTGTTGGACTTCGTAATTTTTTCTCGTCTTGATCGGCTAACGCAACTAATCGTATTTTTTCCCCAAAGTTATACACTCTAAAATTTGAGAGATCATTCATCATCGCCGATTCGGTAGCATATAGTAATACAGATTTACATATTTCATTTTATTTGGTAACGTTTAAAAAACTTATAGAAATAATCATATTATGTAACATGCCTGTGGACTCGGATTTTTAAGAAGGATACNGGTAACGTTTAAAAAACTTATAGAAATAATCATATTATGTAACATGCCTGTGGACTCGGATTTTTAAGAAGGATACGAATATTAAATGATAACCAGCGATTGCGAGCATCTATCCGACGCCATATTGGTTTGAATAGTGATACCTAGGCATAAAGTTTTACATATGTAACGCAATAATNCCAATATTAAATGATAACCAGCGATTACGAGCATCTATCCGACGCCATATTGGTTTGAATAGTGATACCTAGGCATAAAGTTTTACATATGTAACGCAATAATTTTTTTTTTTTAAAGAAAAGAAGCCTTTTTTTTTTCTACCAGTAATTAGCCATACATCTATTCATAATATTTGAAAACTGCTGAAGCCATCTACTGTGTTCTGCGATTGTGTATATTTCCAATAAACTTTTGAATACGAAGTTAAGTACTAATATGTTTAATAAATAAAAGCTAAGCATTACAAATTTTATTTTATTTTATAGTCACAAGTGAATCGTGTGCCGTGTCTATGGAGTCTGATTTCTAAGGCGAAATAGAATATGACGTCATTAATAGCGATTACGTACATTCAACAGTCCCTATATTGGCTATACCCATACATTAACTGTTTTCAAAAATGTAATTATAGCTGTATAGCATTTTCCGAGTTAGAATACGACGTTGAATACTTATTCAGTTACCCTCACCGTCCACTCAACACTGGGCTCTGGCAACGTCACCCAGATTTTCGCTGTGGGAAACAAGGCGGACGTTGGCATCAGACGTAGCACATAACACACTTTTAATATTAGTTTCTAGCAACCTCCCATTAATATATTTCAGCCAACCACAGTTCAGAGAATTGAACTTGCAGTGTTAAAGAAATATTATTTAAGTAGTTCTATATACATATAGGTTTTTACAAAGGAAAGTATGTATGGAAGTCTTTTTTTTAGCTTTGTTTAATGGATGGTGGCTGAGTAGCCAACCACCACTCAGAATATGTCATAGATGCCACTATGTTACTGAAGGTCAATTTATTTTTTGCA
Organism: Clitarchus hookeri; assembly: GCA_002778355.1. Classification (NCBI taxonomy): domain Eukaryota; kingdom Metazoa; phylum Arthropoda; class Insecta; order Phasmatodea; family Phasmatidae; genus Clitarchus; species Clitarchus hookeri. The sequence goes on along the minus strand of NQII01008374.1, from coordinate 13,178 downwards.
TCAGTAATTTGTCACCCTCGCCGGCGCTCATTATCTCGCAGTTAAGTGCCAACCCAAACCTCCCCCCCNTTTTTATAGCCATAGATAAGCATTATGTTTGTTTTGATATATTTATGGCGAGTAGCATATTCCGGCCGCACTTTTTTGGGAATAATTCGTTTTTCACGTCAGAAATAATAACTCAGGCTTTTAGTGATGACACATTCGAATTTTATAAGCATATATACTTAACAATTTATTTAAAATTAAATAGGGCAGCAGCCTATCTATGGATGCATGTTGCAAAAACTAATTCACCTATATATATAAATGTATTATGGTAATACGTATTTTTTTACAGCCATGTTCTGATGGACACTTAGTATTGCATTTTAAACGCATTTAAAGATAAGTCAAGAGCATTTAATTATATCAAGTGCCCACGAAACAAATTCGGCAGCCAGCATATCGGTAGGCTAATACACGCTGACATAAGGGTCAAAATACATTTTGAGGTTACGTTTTATTTAACAGTACTTGTAGAATTGTTGGCAGTCTGTGTGTTCGAAACGAGTCGAAAAAAAAAGCTCAAAGAGTCTCTGCGTCATATAATACATACAGCTATACTAATTTACAGAAGATAAAGTAAAATAATATATTCATACTCACAGATTACAAATTATAGAAGCTGTCAGCACGCACGTACACTTCTTTCCTTCCCAGCATCCCAGGTGCAAGTGTTTCTTTTTAAGTTTGCGACTCCGGACATGATAATTTTAGTCCGACACGTAAACAGATTGAAACCATGTTTTTAACTCCGGCATTTTATAAATACATTCAATTCGACGTAGGCAACAGTGTCCTTCACTAGCAGTCGAAGCTGAATGAAGTAGAGAGCCTTCGTTAACGAGGTTAGTAGAAGCTTGCAATAAATTCTAATTAGTCTTTTATATTTTAAAAAATTGATGTGGTTCCAGTGATTTATTTGTTCCATAAATTAAGGCTTTCGTAGTCCATTTGAAAAATGTAGTCATGTAGAGTCTCTGCCTTTGTCCTTCTCTCCACCTGGACTGTTTACAACCTCACAGCCTGCACAGTTTGTGCAGCAAGTCCTGCTCGTCATATCCTTGCGAGAAAACTTACCATTCTCTCCGCAAATTAAAACATCCGATTTCAAATCTCGTGCTGGAATACGTTATATTTGAAAATGTGTACGCTACAATAATAATTCCCATATATTTATTCTCTAGCGAAGCAACGCAGAACTTGCAAAGTCTTGTTTTATTTTACGTATACAAGTTCACGTTCATTGTTATATTAAGTCACCTATGTACACCGGAAACATATTCTGTCCTATGTGGTCCGAAAGAATTATCTTTTATAAATATTATCATATATGTAGTATTTTATTTTATTATGGCTCCATAGTATTGTTCGTCCGGCTACAATGCTAAATGTGTTAGTGTCTTGAATTTGTTGGTGCAAATATATATTTTCAAGGATTCTGCTCAAGTTAAAATCGGTTACTGCTTCCCAATAAAGCCTTTCAGATTTCTCTCTCGGCAAGATAGGGTACATGATGCCTCTTAATATTTTTCGGAATCCAGTAAACGTTCAATTCACAATAATACATAATTAATTAAATATTATATATTTATAGCAACCTGTTCTCCAATTCGCAAGAGCATACATCAACTCTTTGGAAGTATATATGCATAATTTCCGATAAGTCGTCAAAAATAGAAAAAAGTACATTCCTGCATGCACACACAAACAAATTCAATCCATGCACTTGACGTCAAAAATTATACTTAACGATTTATCAATTCTTATAGCATTAAAATTCATGGATGTGTATATCAGCCGTATTCGAACACCAAACCTCCACCAATGCGAATTCCAGTAAGTTTGCCAACTGATAAAAGGCCTAGCGTGGTCCACACCTGTTGCAAGTTCTTACATATTCAAATACAGCATGAGTATAAAATAATGCCCCAAATTTGAAGGTCTGTAATATCAAAACCAAACAACCTACAACCTTGATTAACCAATCAAATGAACAATGGAACCATGACATTTGTTTACCATACATTCATAAATGTTCAATGTGACCAGCACGAGTGGCCAGAACAACATCTACGTGATAATCAAACTCGTTCCATGCTCTTGTCAGCATGTCCGGTGTTACGGTTTGGATGTCGTCCGTAATTCTCGTTTTGAGGTCGTCAATTTTAACCAGCAAGAGTGGTCGAAACACTTTGTCCTTTATGTACCCCCATAGAAAAAAATCACACGGAGTATGATCCGCGCTTCTTGGGGGCCAGTGATGAAGAGCCTGGTCACCAGCTGCTGCTCGACCAATCCAGCGTTGCGGCAACGTCTCGTTCAGGTATCCGCGATCAGCTAGGTACCAATGGGGTGCTGCGCCATAAAGGAAACATCATACCGTCCCCTTCACATTGCCGTGTCGAATGCGAGCTTGCAACCCCCTCACACCTCAAACCGAGAGTTAAGAACGCAATGCGTACAAAATGTAACACCGGACATGCTGACAAGAGCGTGGAACGAGTTTGATTATCACGTAGATGAGGTTCGAGCCGCCCATGTTGGTCACATTAAAAATTTATGAATGTATGGTGAAAAAACTTCACGGATCCACGGTTCATTTGATTGGTCAATCAAGGTTGTAGGTTGTTTGGTATTGATATTATATACCTTCAAATTTGTGGTATTCTTTAATTCTCATCCTTTTTGCGTTTTTTGAATATTTTTCCAAAGAGACTGCCAGCACACATAGTAATCGTATAATCACCAGGACAATAATTAAAACAAATGATTTAACATATTATTTATAATAACAATACTTCATAAGATTTCGTTGCCCTGTTATGTTTTAAAATTCATTATTAAAAAAAGGTTTGTTGTAAAAGTAAAAAATATATAGTGTGGACGACCTACGAACATTGACACGGCAATAAGACTCATTATTGAACAAGCTTTTTAGGTTCGTATTATTCTGAAGTAAAGTCTGATAAATAATTACAATACCTTTTTTTGTTCTTCAAATGATCCACATCGTAGACAAAACAAACTCCCCATATTAAATTTTTTAATACATTTGTTTTGCAGTCATTTTCCTTAAATTGCACTGTTTTGCATTTATTCTACAAGAAAATGTAAAAGCAGTAAGGAGAATTTACCCTGTTAAAATAATGTGGCTGCCATGCAATAAAGATCCAACCAAGAATTCGTCCAAAGTAATTCGGGGTTAAAATAATGTATGTATATAAGCAGGGGCTAGGATTCAAATCCGGGACCCTGCGAGGCCACCGTGTTATCAAATATGTTTTTCTTGTGAGAAATTAAAACATTAAAACTGTAGTGATTTTCATAACAATAACGTTACTATTCTAAGTGAAATTATCAACTTGCGTACAGAATGTGTTTATTAGATCAATGTCCTATGCATTCATTATGCTACCACCAGGAATATAGCTCAGGTCCTTTCAAATGCAAGAGTAGGATATGAGCACTATGTCACTTCGTACAGTCTATCCGCTTCGTAATTTCGCTTTAGAGTATATGATTATTCATTTGTTTGCTGCCAAAATTAGTTTTTCCTAAGTATATATTCGGAGCCTTTATTCATTATATTTTACAATAAGTTAAGCCACATTCTGCCGAATGCATGTTAACCAGGTTTAATTTTCATGTTTTGAAATTTATTTTCAACAATTGTATTTGCTAGTATCTTTCAAATATGTTTTACATGATGAATATGAATTTTTTTACAGCTAAAAACCTTCACCATTTAAAGTATGCACGCCGTTATATTATCGAAGTGCGCAAATAAAATCTTTTGCAGGTATAATTGTATATTTATTTAACTAATCAATAATTGCGGTATATAAAGACTTTTACCCCGTTCTAACGATTCTATGGGGTAATCATATTTGTTTTAAATATATATATATATATGTATGAACATATCTGAAAATAATTCTAACACAATGTCTGAAGGCAATTCATACCGGTGAGCAGGAGGACAATATTTACAGATCAGTTGATATCTAAAAAATATACAAACAATAATTTTATTTATCCCCATTACCACACGTATTATTATGCTAGTTAATTTTTGTTTGTACCTATAATTTGTTAAAAATACTAGCAAATTTTTTATAACGTACTTTCCATGTGGACAAATGTCATGTTCTAACTAGTTACTACTCGACTTAAAAATTTACACAATGTTTGAAATTGCCGCCACACCTAGAACGCCATAAAACTTTATATTTGTATATAAGCTTGTTGTTTACATGTTTTTATGCATTGTCTCAAGAGTTAGCAGACTTCATCAAGCGTCTTCATAACGTGATTTTTAAGTGAGGTAGCATAATAATTATATTCTACATTTTTTTCATAAAATGCTCATAGTTGGCAAAACAATCCATACCGATGTACGTTTTCTGCTTTAATGGCAGTCAATATTATTAGTTGCCTGGACTTTATTTTAAAGTATTATCTGCGAATTATATGAGTAAAAAAATTTTTATCATCATATTTTACCCAGAGCACTTTATTTTCTTTATCGTACTACTATATTTCGTATACCAGGGAAGCATAAGTGCTTAGAGAGTATACAACACCTACAAAAAAACATAGTTTGCATTGATATCTTATGTACATTATATATATAAAATATACTACAAACATAATAAAAAAGACAATCCGTACAGTCTCCATACAATTTATGTAGAGTATTTCCAGCAGCAGGCTCACTTTTCCCTAATCAAACATAATCAGCTTATACGTATTTGAAGGCAGTCGATGCTAGCAAGCGACTAACCAGAACCCTTAGCCACCTACTCCTATTCTTCACGTCGAAGTTTTTCTTTCAAGGCCTCTACAGCTTTCGGNACTAACCAGAACCCTTAGCCACCTACTCCTATTCTTCACGTCGAAGTTTTTCTTTCAAGGCCTCTACAGCTTTCGGGATACCGTTTGGATTATACAATGATACATTCGCAGATATTTAAAATATATGCTGCCAACAGAAAATCGGAGTATCCATCTCAGGCAGGGTCACAATATATGTGAGGAAGAGAGCGGAGACAGCTATCCACCTGCGAAAATCCGGGAGTGACATGGTCGGGAATCGAACCTGACTCGCCTTGGTAAAAGTCTTACCCCTCAACCGCCGCAGGTAAATGATATACGTACATCCTGAAGTAGGTACTTGTAATCAGACTAAATATGAGCAGCTGTTTGCAGTCTCCAGAATTTTACTTCCCAAGCGTCGTACACTACATTTCACGTCAGTCACTCATCCTCAAGTCATTACGACCCTGCTGAAACTCGCCGACTCCCACGTCATGTACACTTCAACATTCAGTCTGCAGTATAACCTGCAGGGAGTTTTTTAAATACTCGTAAGATAAATGAATCGAAGCTAGGCACTGGAAATAAATGTACTTTAATCGTTTCCGTTCGGGAGTATTGTATGTATATAACTCAAGGGGAAAAGAGGAGTAGGAGAAGTAGGAGGAGGAGAAAGAGGAAGAGAAGGAAATGTGTATATAAAAAGCATTAGAGAATCTGTTTACGTGCGTATATTGATTTCAGTATTTCTACAACCTGTCTTTTATCGAGTGACGATAATTTTTAGGTGTAAACATCCCGGTGCTGAATCTTAAAAATTTGTTTCCCTAGAAATGTATATTTATTTAACATAATCTGTAATAATGATGCAGTGGTGACAGCTGTAGCAGCCAACTTCCCATCACCTACATAAAAACTGAGATTTGGTAAGAATACTTGTCACGAATTTTCAGAAAAATTAATATTAAAAGGTAATTTCATAATTGTAGTCTGTCCACAGCCAGAATGGCATTCAAATATGTATTATTATTTTTTTAAACTGTTAAATAACATACAAAATATTGAAAAAAAAAATGTTTATTCTTTTCATATATTTACATTTCGTTACAGATACATTCAATATAGCATCTTTCCTTGATTTCTACTTTTATAGAACTTATTTCTTCCTTTACATAATTATATATGGTTCTTTGTAATGGAACCAACATCCACAGTCTATTAATAAAGTCATCGGTGTCTTCAGAAAATAAGTAGCTAGACTTCATGGCTTTTTTCGCAGAAGAATTACGATATATTTCCGCAAATATATGTGAATTTCATCTCGATCATCATAATAATTGAAGACAGGGACGCCATCCTAATCACATTCTTCGTCCTTATCAGTACATAATAAGTCCAGGCCACTGCATTCGTCACCTTCATCAGTACTGTACTTAGAGTCGTTATTTTAGTAATGAACGAGTTCGAGTATTTTTCCTGTATTTCTCTAAATTTTCTTCAGTAAATTTTTTAGGTTTCGCGCAAAATAACAACTCACATAGTCCTCGACTCCCGTGGGTTACGTAACTCTTCACTA
>NQII01008373.1:0-55334 GCA_002778355.1 Clitarchus hookeri | reverse complement strand
CCACTAAGGAGGCGTCCACCACCCCCGAGGCCTCGCCGCGACCCTCGTCGCCGTCGAGCGACGAGCCCACCCCCGAGACGTCGTCGCGCGCCCTCGACGACGTGATCCGCTGCAACGACCGCTCCGTGGAGCCGCGCACGGCCCAGCGTAGCGACTTCTGGGTCCTCTACAACTACGTCGCCGCCTCCAGGTCCTTCCGCTGCTGGGAGAGCATCACCTACACCACGCACGCCGACTACACCTTCCTGGACAACCTGAAGCCGCTGCTGGAGCGCTGGCAAGGCCCGGTGTCCCTCGCCATGCACGCGCCGGGCTCCGACTTGCAGCCCACGGTGGAGGCCATCAGGTACGCGCGCGACTGCCTCTCGCCGCTCGTCGCCGAGCTCGTCACCTTCCACGTGTTCTTCGGCACGAGGCACGTGCCCCGCCACATCCCTCGCGCGAACACCCTCCTGGCGTCGCGGGCCAACTGCTCGTTGCCGGCGCCCTGGGCCAACGTCAGCTCGTCGCAGCTCTACAAGACCAGGAGCAAGATCCTGTACCCGGTGAACATCGGCAGGAACGTGGCGCGCGAAGCGGCAGCCACGCACTACATCCTGCCGTCCGACATCGAGCTGTACCCCAGCCCGAACCTCATCCGCGACTTCCTGGCGATGGTGAGGCGGCAGGACGCCCCGCTGCTGCACTCCAACCCCAAGGTGTTCCCGCTGTCCATCTTCGAGCTGCAGGATGGCTCCGACCTGCCCGCCAACAAGACGCAGCTCGTGAGTACTCTGCTCTTCTATGTTCACTTACCACCGTCCATTAAGGTGCTGGGATCCTTGCTTGTTCATATCTCTTTAAGATTTCGTATTAAATCGTTCAGTCACCGTGTCCCTTATAGTGGACATCTGCACAAGCATACTACAGACGAGGTAGAGCCATCTCGCTGTCTGCGCATAACACGTCTCCGTGTCCCAGCATTGAACTGCTTTTCCGCCAACACGGCCAACAAAAACAGCCTGGATTGTTTTTGAGGTTAGAACACAGTTTACCAAACAAGTGCGTTGTGTTTGTGTACTTCCTCTAACCAATCTGTAATTCAGTTTGATTAAATCCAAATTGGTGAAATAATTGTATTCACATAACAGTGCTTGTCTTGTGAAAATTAAAATATAAACAAAACACGTTGATCACTGTTGACCACGTGACTTTGACAGCTGTGTTGCTTTGGGGTAGGTCAATGTTGGGTACATGCGCAGAAGAAGAATAAATGGTCTACCTCATCTTTAGCGTATTGTGGCACATGAAGGATATTTATGACCGATACTACACAAAGCAAACAATCAGTGCCCCGTGATTTCAGTCTCTTCGCGACGGGTAATTTGACTTGTGAAAGTTAGTTAGTGTCCCGTTTAAGAATGGATGATGGTTGCGTCTTTGAGCACGCAGCTCGTTGTTCGCTGGTTGCACTATACACAAATACACTGCGATATAGATATTACACGACTGCAACTATTCGGCTCACAAATTAATGCATGACCGAACGAGTTAAAATTCAAATATTATTATTACATGTATAACTACTTTACAAGAGTTCCAGAAACCAAAATGGACTGATTTAAATCTGAATTTTCTCACGTGATACTAACAAGGAATATATAATGCGTTAAATTTTAATATGGTTACAGATGCAATAAAAGAACATGAGATAAATATTGTTGAAATCTTCTCAAAAGTCAGTGGGCTACTCCAGATTCGTTAAAGGATGAAGGTCTTAATTAAATAAAAGAGTTAATTATAATTTACTTATTTATTATAAATAATTAAAAAGAAAATACTCTCGTCTCAATATCTTACAATAAAATGATATATTTTGCTATTTACAACTAATAAATTCAAACAGTACAGCTTCAAATTACCTAAAATAAATTAATTTAATTAATGACCTAAAATCATTTAATAGACAGTGTATCGAAACCTAATGAATTACTTTATAAATCATATGTCCATATTTGACAGTTCCAATATTGACAATAAATTCGGTATCACATGTTCATTCAGCCCCACCTGAGTTCAGTCCAGAACCCACCAGTCCGCGATGTTCTAGAGTTCTCCGAGCGCCCTCGTGTACAGTAGTCTTCACTCGTGGAGTGTCACACCCTCTCGTCCATTCACACCACAAACACCTCGTCCGCCGACGTCTCTTAGTCTCCCGTCGCGTTGTTGTCCGTCCTCTTCGCCGATGTCCTTCGCCGCACTGGACCGCACTCAGCAAAATACTTCTACCAAAAGACTACCGACCCATGGACAGCTTCAATATTTTTAAGGTCGTAGGCCATCGCCCAGAAGTTTCTNAGTTCCGCGTTGTGCCGAGGTTCCTAATTATCAGAATATCCTTACGCATCATGTAAACTCGTCGGCTTCTCTAGCAGGGGCAGGAGTAGCTGTGACGCCAGCCAGGTCACCGCTGTCAATCATTCCCCCAGCTGCCGGGCGAGCGACGGGGCAGCGAGCGGGTCTGCCTAGGGGAGGGGAGGGTCGAAGTGCCCCCCCTCCCTTCACAACCCACAGCCGGACCACGCATGGAGCCAGCGCCTTGTGCGTAACAATATCGTGTACTAAAAGTATGTGTTAAAATATTCCACATGTCCTGAACGTCCTCGTTTTCAAATATTTTATCTGGAAAGTGAACTACGGTCAAATAAATATAAATCCAAGATGTAAGGGTTGCTGCTCCCTTCACTGCATGCACGGAGGCTTCCTGTTAAGTTGGCAGCGAAGTAAGTAAAATAGTTCTAGATCTTGACATCGTGCCGCTAGTGTAATATTTAAATTTGTGGCAAAACAAGTTGATGCTGTTTGAAGTATAAACTGGCATATTAAAACATGTATGTTCGTATCGGTTTTAATTTTTCACTTAACTGGCGCATGAACGAAGTGGCCAGGCCCGTGGCAGTTCAAATGTTACTAACGGCGGAGGAATAAGACACGAGGAAAAGAGTATATGCAAAGCTGGGCATCCAGAAGCGCTCACTTTTAACGCGAACAGCTTGTACGCCCATTTCACAAATTCATCTCGCGCGTTGGAATCGTGCCGGACGATGCCGCTGGTCGGCGGGTTTTCTCGTGTATCAGCCGTTTCCCCCGCCCTTGCATTCCGGCGCTGCTCTATACTCACCTCGCTACACCCTCATCGGCTCTCAAGACCTTGGTGTTAAGAGCCGCCCAAATCTGTCCTCTCCACTCTATTCATAGAAGGAAATAATAGAGCATACGTGCTTGAAGTCTACTCTCCCACATAAAGAATGTGCAAAACTAACATGTTTCTAATGATAAGCTTTGCAAAGCTAACATTAATGACAATGAAAACATTATAATTAAAATGCAGTATTCCTTTATCTTAAAACTTTCACGGGCTTGCGAATTCTAAGAGGTGTCCAACTGGGTGGCGAATGTTGGCCTACAATTGTTATTCATTGCAGTTTTTTTTTGTTAACAGCTAAACTAATTAAAAATAACAAACAACACACTAAAATTATGTTTAATATCTTCAAACTGAATTTGTGTTTGTCGTCAGCTGCCACTTGGAGGCTGCTGCCAGGAATATTCAACTCCACCCGTGGTTTTCCTTACTACCTTAAACCCATCAGTTTCAGTAAAAAAAAAAAATTGGACGAGTCAGATTTCTCAGACCCATAGCTAAATATATTGATGTATTAAAATCTATTTATTCCAAATTTAGTGTTAAAATGTTTCATAGATACTTCTATAACATAGTAATTGTAAAATTAATGCAAATCCAAAACATAAAAGTGACTTTAATAACTTTTTCAACTTTTTTTTCTGTGCATTTGATGAACAGTCCATAAAACTAAAAATTTACAATTTCAGATCTTGAAAGTTTTTAAACGCCATGACAATAGCTGCAATATGTACATAAAATTCGCAGATCATCTTTACAGTCATTACATAAAAAGACACTATTCTCTATTATAAACACTTTGTTCACTTGAATACCAAACTTTCCTGTCTGTTCAGTTTGCGAACCACACGCTCCCTGAACCTGTTTGCTCTTCATCTTACTTCAAACCTGATACTTGCGTGTAGCAATGCGAATGTTTTAAGCCGGATACTTATTTTCGCACTGCACTAGCATGTGTAATGGGAAAGCGAGCACAGTAATATTTTTTTTTATTTTTCTCATAATGTAAAGAACTCAAATACTCATTAATAATTTTCCACGAATATAAACAAAATAATTTGTAATAATATCAGAAACCTCAGGTTTAAAAAGCTGAAATTAACAAGAATTTTTTTTAAATATTCCAATTTATTTACAGAAATATTAAAAAAAAGTAACATAAAAAGTAAAAAAAACCATACAGAATACAAAGCTATATAAAATTATATATATTAGAAGTGAATTCGCAATAAAATTTAACAGCAATAATAAAATTATAAAAATTAATTCTTATAATTAACTATTGAACAAAACAATTTTATCTAAAATATTTTAATAATAAATGGGAAACATTAAAACGAAAAGATGTAAAAAGTGTGACAACGAAAAATATATAAATTTATTTTCTGTGCATCCTTTTACAAAAGATAAACATAGTAATATATGTAAAACATATTCTAATATTTATAGAAAAGAATCTTTTAATAATAAAGATAAAACACAGGAAAAAATATATTGCGAATGTAGAAAATATATTCATGTCATATTAAAAAAAAAACATAAACAAAAAATTACACAGCGACAGATGAAGCTCACTTAATCCAATAAAAATTAAAAACAATAAAAAAATTTCAATATGAATAAAAAAATGAAATATAATAAAATGACTTAAAATGACTATGAAAATACAATCATATAATAGAACAACGATTGAAAATGTACCTTTCGTTTGTTCTCAAAAAATTAAAAAAATTGTAGAAAAATATTATGAATAAATATTTCAGTTTAGTTTGTAAACAATTTTTTAAATATTGATATGCGTTAAAATACATCATAATATCAAAGATATGGAATATTTTAATAACTTAGAAGTGCAAGAAAATGTATTGTTTACATTGGTTTTCTTGTAATGCAAAAAAAAATTAAGTTTTCACAAAAAAAATTAAAATAATTAGTTAAAACATAATATATTTTTGATACACCTGAAATTAATATACCTTCTAGTTTAAAATTATTGATATGTTCTAGTTGATACTTTTTTTTAGATACTTATATTTTTTTCAGAAAATACAATTTTAAGAAATTCTACTAATTTAAGGAATGTTGATATAAAGCTTACAAGTTTCTTTAAACTAGTTTCTTAAACATTAATTATTTAATTTTTTTAAGACGGATTAAATATTTAAAAGAACATAAAAATTATTTTGCTCTTCTTTTCACTTTTTCCTCTGTTTGGTGAATGTACGTTTTTCTTCAGAAAATGTCGTTTGTTTTTCAATTTACAGAAAAAAAACAGTTCATTTGCTCTCAAAAACAATTATGACTTGAAGGCTGTAACGTTTAGCAATGCATAGCTGATCGTTACCACCGTTTATAGTGTAGCATTTCGACACGCACGAATGCCGTCCTCTCACGAACACAGGCCGCCGCCATCTTCAACTGGATCGTATATCCTGGTGATCTCGGACTTCTACTGTTGCCTTGGGTTCTTGTCAACTTTATCAGCAACACGCATTGATGATTACGATACTAGAGTTTCCCCACTTTTCGAAACGTAAGAAACAAGAGCCATGTCTTCTCCGAAGATAAAGGCACTGGCTTGGCTGTTGTAGTTTGTGCACTGTGGCACATTACATTGCTAGGTGAGCCCGTGACGTCTAACAACTATTGACGTCGTGTACATTTGTTTTTTTCATTTTATAGTAGTGCAGTCTTAATGTTATCGATTTAATGATTTTTTATGCAGGCTTTAGGGCTCACGTGTTTGCGGCTGAGAAGCGCGGGAGCGATAAGGGCGACACTGCCACGCCCATCAAGTGCACTATCGCCTCTAAGCGCAAGGCCCTGAACTGGCACGCAGTGTTCTCGTCACTTTCAGCGGTGACGCTATCATTTTATTGGTGGAAAATCTGTAACAAGGTTCAATTATGCATCTGACATTATTTTAAAATGCGGTGCTTTGAAAAAAAAATTGCTTTTACCTGAGTGCTCTGAATTGGCGTTTCTAATGTTCGTTGACGTCTTGAATACACTCGACAGGCCTCGTAAAGTAGACGTTCTTATCGTATATCCGCGAATTGGACGCATGCTTAATTTTCTTCTTAGAAAAACGTGTATTTCAAACACACTGCAAGCTAATTCAAGCACCGGGTAGGCGGACCCCTTTAAGAACCGGCTGAATATCTCCGTGGCACTTACCTTGTTCCTAGTTGTATCGCAAGCTTGACCTTGATGGCGTCGCACGCAGTTAGGACAGCTTCTCGGCCTCAGGTAGACGGGAGCCTTAATGCAGTACATTGTAAAGGTTTGGTAGCAAACGCGTGATTCAAAAACGGTTGAATAAACACGAAAAGCAATTTAAGAAACGTCTAGTTACCAAAGACAAGTTTCAAGTTCTCATTTAAATTCGAAAGATTTTTTTTTTTTTTTTGCGTCCAAATGGTTAAAACAGGTTTTTATTTAAAGAGATTTAGTTGCAAAATTTCGTATACAGAAACTTCATAAGTGTCTTCAGACGCACATTAAAGCCTCTTTTTTATTGCATTAAAAATATAGTCACCGCTTCAAATCACGTTCACGCTAGTCGCCGACGGAAAGACTACATGGGCATAGAGGCGAAGATGCATATGGCAAGTAAGCTAGAGTCGTCCTTAGAGCTCACGCGTTTCGAGTTCTTGAAGGGGCTGCGGTGGCTGAGCGTTTAGACTGCTCTTCACCAAGGTGAACAGGTTTCAATACCCGTTCAGGTCACTTTCGGATTTTCGCATGTGGGAATCGTGCCGGACAATGCCGCTGGTTGACTGTTTTTCTCGGGGATCTCCCGTTTCCCCCGCCCTTGCATTCCTTCGCTGCTCCATACTCACTTCGCTTCATCCTCATCGGCTCTCAAGACCTCTATGTTAAGAGCCGCCCAAATTTCTTCACTCACTCATTTGGCGTACTCCATAAATTGAAAAGGCGATTTTTCAATAATTTCAAAGTGACGTACGCGATAATTCTATTTTTTAATAGCGTTAATCAGTCTTCATGCAGAAAGGGCTACCCTGCTTGCACTACATTTTGTATTCTGCATTTGAAATGTCCAAGAGTAGAAAATAATTTTTTTATGTTTCTAACATATTACACTTTTTTTTTTATCGCTGTGGTGTAAAATAGTAGTATAAAAAAGTATGTATGTGGCGAAGAATTATTTTTCAAAGACGCATTAAAAGAACTAAATAAGTTTTAAATGCATTTTTTTTTACAAATCTCAAAACTGAACACAATTTACATTATAATAACATATCTTCATAATTTATTTGTAATGTAATGCTAGTATTTCGTTTGGTAGCCCTACAGTAAAAGACTTCTATAATGTTTTGAAGTTTTCTTGGAACTTTTTAGTGCTGCAGATTCATAACAAGCGCAGTGCGTCATTGAGTCGTTAATCTGCCTTCGTGACACGAAGTTGTTAATTAAGTTGTAATTTTCGGCTACACGGGCCTTGAAACTTTGTTCTAACTTCCACGGTAATGTAACGAGGGCATGGAGTTGCAGTGCGTGACATTCCGATATACCTCGTCGTGCATGCAGTTTCTCTTTTCTTCTTCTTTTGTTTTTGTCGCCCGCACGCATGATACCGTACGTTAAGCATTTCCCCTTTCTCGTGGAAAAGCGAGTGGCTGGAGAAACCCGAGTATAGTGTATTTGCGGTTTCTTCGCACTTTTTGAATCAAACCTATGAATGAAACATTACCCCGTGTATGGCGTACCCGCTTGTTTCCTAAATATATCGTATATCACATGCATTTTATACTTCTGCCAACAAAAAAGTCTCTGATTTTTGGTTAAATTGAACTTTTATTTATATTTCATCCATATGTTATAATATTTCATTTATAATTCATGTGAAAAAAAGAGTGAGACAATAGTTATATTGTTATTACGAGGGGCAGCGGTGGCGTAGTGTCCAGGGCGCTCGCCTCCCACCACGGCGATCCGGGTTCGATCCCCGGCGGGTTAACTCCCGGATTTCCGCATGTGGGAATCGTGCTGGACGATGCCGCTTGCCGGCGGGTTTTCTCGGGATACTCCCGCTTTCCCCCACCCTTGCATTCCTGCGCCGCTCCATTCTAGAGTCTCATTTCTGTCATGCCCGGAGATGACGGTCACCTACGGGTCCCAGCTGGAAAGACCGTCACTCGGAGGGTGTCGCCTTGCCCTGGGTGCACTCCCAACACGCCATTTTTTTATTGCAAAATATTACTAAAGTGAGTGCGCGCAAATACGTTCGTTGTCCCTCCAGCGTAATTTCCTAGGCTTGGTAAAGCTTTGTTTACACGAGGCTAAGGAGTGGCCTGGAAGTAACGCTTTAGCGGGGCTTCAGTAAGGTTAGAAGTAACCGTGAGTGGACTATACCTCGCGTCACAGCGTGCATTCCCTACCAACAACCAGCGCGGGGTAGCGACTTCGACTCCGCTACCTGTGATTGGCTGGCACTTTGCACCCTCCCTCCCTACATTTACTGGCTTTCGAGACAAGCTAGAGTTGTGTCACCTGTATCCACCATTATAGGAATGACATTCACGTTGGTCACTATTTCCCCAATTATTACCTTCCCATTTGTTCGCCCCGCGTTTGTCACGCTTACTCCACTAAATAAAGTTTACTACTGGCTATCCCTCGGCCAATGGAATGCCGAGTGGTTTGTTTCCCAATCAATAATACTTCCATGTATAACAGGTAATGCAGTCTGTATTTTTCACTTCAGTTGTCATTAAAAAAGTTTATTTTTTACTCGCGATAGTTGGTGCTGGTTTGATGTAAAGTCCTTGTGACGTCATGACAAGCGTTAATAAAACAATGAATACAATATCCACGCGGATTTTTTTTTTCGGAGCCAGACAAATTTTCTTTTTTATTGTAGTCTGAGTTACTGTCTGTCATAGTGATCTTAGTTTTTGTAGAGGACTGCAGAATTTGCGTTGTTATTTCGAGGCAGGTTAGATTCCATTATCCTGTACGTATCCGAACACAATCCGTGATTTGATTGACAACCGACCTTTATGCCAATCTGTTAGCTGTGTGACCGTGTCACAAAGGGCCGGGGTTTCCAGATTGGTCGATTTGTCGCCGTTTGGGCTATTTGAAGGCAAAATTTGCGACCAAAAGTTCCGAAAATGCGATTAGCGCAATTTATGCGATTTTTGTAATGAATTTGCGTTATATGGGCTACTTGGAATAATTTACTTAGTATTGATATATTTTGTGATGGTAAGCAAAATAATTATTTCTCGTAAGCGAGATCAGTTTTTGGTCACGGTGGCCCCATTGTATGCATTTGAAGAGGAACTCTTGTTACTCGCTGGACGATGAATAGATGGATTATAATACCACTGAATCGTTTATGCTTTTAACGTTTTTAATTTTTTCTAATTTTTTTTTTAATTCAAAAAATTTGTCTCTAATGCATCTAAAACTTTACATTAAAATTTTTTAGTCTATTAAAATAATGCAGTTATTAGAAAGTGTATAAAAATTGGCGGACAAAATATTGCCAATTCAGCAAAGGCACTCATGTACTCAGAGGCGAAGTAACCGCTTAATCCACGAACTGCGGCAGCACACGCCAGCAAAATGGCGTCACTAGCCAACATGTTGGAACGCCGTTCGCCAATCAGCGCCTGGTAACCTACTTGACAGCATCACGCGGTAGCCAATCAGACACAATACCTGTTACCAGAGCGTCGCACATCCAATCAGCGACTTGGTACGCCCACATCAAAGTAACCGCTACGCCATTTCGTCTTTGTGTATTTAATTACTCTGTGGCTGGGTTATGGGAGGTTGGTTACTCTGCCCTTCAATGGAGAGTAGAGAGATTTGGGCGGCTCTTAACATCGGGGTCGTGAGAGCCGATGAGGGTGAAGCGAGGCGAGTATGGAGCAGCCCCGGAATGCAAGGCCAGGGGAAACAGGAGATCTCCGAGAAAACCCACCATCCAGCGGTATCGTTCGGCACGATTCCCACGTCCGAAAATTCGGGAGCGACCCCTCCGGGAATTTGACCCGGTTCGTCTAGGTGGGATGCTAGTAATCTGACCACCACACCACCGCGGCCCCTCTACTCTTGAATTTTTTTTGTCTGCCAAAAGAGTCGTTTGAGGCTTGCGACATTAATTGTCGGCTAATGGCAAAAGTCAAATGAGAGTACAACAACTTGCAGTTTAGTCTATTTCCGAACTGTGACGCGGCTTTCGCAGAACTCTAATAGTGATTAGTTGTAGCTATTAGAACTCTGCTAACGAGTGTAATTTCACAGTTAGTCACGGTTATCACGTTGTTTTTTGACATTAGTGGGATTGGCAGAAAAGCAGCCCATTGCTGGAACTTCAACTGTAGAGAAAATTAATATTGCAAGAAAAACAATAGAGCGTTCAATACATAAATCAGCATGTATGTAATCCTTTCCATTATGAACGTCGAAACACGGAGAATGGCTGCTGCGGAGCTCGCACGGCACTCTACCCGATCTCCTCTCTATGGCCGGAAACTGGAGACAGAGCGAGGAACGTGGACGTTGAGCGCGGGCGAGAAAGCAGCTTGCAGCGCGGCGTGTGGAGAGATGGCGATCACCTGAGCGCTGTTCGGACCAGGCTGTGTGCAGTCATTGTTCGCGGAGCTGCAGGCAACTGGTTCAAGGACTTGCCGTCTGTTCTTGCAAGTCCGGCTTCTTATTAATAGCCGCAGCAACGTTCACAGGTCGGTGGGGGAAAAAAAAGTCTGCCAGTCCCGGTACGTTTGCGCACTCTACTTAGTTAGCACGTCGTTATTGCGGTCGACGTTTCGCTGTAATCGTCGTGAGCGGTTTTATTTTATTTTATTCTATTACCGTGCCTCTACCGTTTGCGAGAAATTCAGCGAGAGTGCAAGAAGCCTACTTGTCGGTAATGAGATTATAAAAGGCGGTTATTATTCATGTTATTACTGAACCAGTGTAATGTTGCTATGAACTGAAACCCGTTCTATAAACCCAGACGACTTGATTAAAACCATTAACACAATCCTATTTTAGTGGCTAATAAATTTGGTCCCTAGTCCAAAATTAAAAAGCGAAGAAAAACGAAGTTGGGTTCCAAGTTACAAAATAATAGAAAGTATTTATTGGCAGAAAAAATGTGATTATATTTCTGCGGGGAAAACATATTTTAAAAGGTCCTTTTCATAAGTCTTGCATACTTGTAACCAAGGGAACGTATGAAATTTGCAACGTCCAAACAACATTTCAAACTTATCCCGTGTTCATCTTAATTGCTATACATATTGAGTTTACGTAATTCGTAATGCCTCCTCTTAAGAAAAAACTGGGCCCAAGCCCCCATGCTTCTAAACTTCACAGTAAACTTGGCATATCAGTAATCGCGTGAGAAACTTTTGACAAACGAATATTTGCGCTGTAATTAAATGTCACACATACTTATTTTTTTAAAATACTGGTGCATGCGCAAAACAAACAATCTAACCGCTTTCTTTCCTCTGCTTGGTATTTTTTTTCAATATAGCATCAGGTGGTTACATTAATCAGAGGGATGAGGGGTACACCGGCGCAACATAATTAAGATTTTTCCAATCACAGCAATTATCAGTTGACAAGTGCACAGAGATTAAATGGCGCGGCGGTTTCTTTGTTGTGGGTGTACCCATCCTCTAATTGGCTGCGCGAGGCTCCGAGGACATGAATTGTGGCTGATTTGTTACCGTGTGCAGCGAAAGGCTTCCTATTGGCTGGGCTGCCGGCTGCCAAGTGAATTACCACGCGCGGATTGGTGCAACGTTATACTGGCGTGTGCGGCTGCAAATGGCGGTATAAGCGGTTGTTTCGCTTCTGTAGTCTAGAGTAGACCGTGCTTCAGTAGCGCTGCTAGTCGCCACACGGGCGGTACACGATTCTTCGGTGACGTCACCACGCGGGGCCGCGGTGGAATAGTAGTCAGACTGCTCGCCTCCCACCAAGGCGAAGTGGGTTCTTTCCCCATGGGCTAACCCGGATTTTCACACGAGAGAAAAAAACGGTGGACGTTGCCGTTGGTCGGCGGGTGTTATGGGGACAATTCCCGTTCCCCCTCCCGCTCTTGCATTCCGCCGCTGCTCCATATTCGCTTCATTTGACCGCCAGTGGCGCTCAAGACCTCGTTCTTAAGGGCGACGCAGTCTCGCGTGTCAAGTGCGCCTTCGCCGCTACGCGCAGAGCTCTGGACAGGTTGCGCATCGTGCACCTATGGAACTTTAAACGACGAACCTATCATGGTGGGAAGTCTGCTGCAATGTTCACTGCGTGCGTATATCTGACAGCGATAAACTGAGATGCAGCGCTTTGAAAAAGCCGCTTTTACCTATGTTGGAGAATTCTGAAATGGCGATTCTAACGTGCGTAATGTCTTGAGAGTAACCGAGAGGCATAGACGCAAGTGTGTGTTGTTGTCGAAGACCAGCGACTGGGCGCACGTTTTATATTTTCGTCAATAAACCAGTATTTCAAACACTGCAACGCCAGGTAGGCGGGCCCCTTAAGTGCATCCTAGAACATATAAACTGAACTGTAATGTGGTGAGTAGAATCAAGCGCCATGTTAGTGAACATCCACCAGTGTATGATGTTCACGGTTGAGTACTTATAACATGTTACTGCCCTACCTGCATATAATCTGACGGGTATGCGCCCAGTCAAGTTGGTAACGACGAAATAAAGTAATTACGTTTTTTAATGTTTAATTAAAAGTGTTAATGTAAATGTTTGTAAATACAGAAGCGATTTCTTTGCAATATTTTTTTGTAATGCGTATAAAAGTGTATGAAATGGCAAATTTGTAAAATGTCCACTTTCCTAATAATTTTACAATTTTACTTGACCGAGGCATGAATAAGATAATCAAGCCCATGAGAACGTTAATTTTACGTACGGTGGAAGAATATACATTTTTATTACACACGTAGATCATAAGGAATGGATTTCAAAAGTGCTGAGTTGACAGTGAACGGTATATATATATATATATATTAAGCAGGGCTTTAAAGGTGCTCAGTTAACCGTGAGCACTGTTCACGCTATGGAGACATAGCCCCAGATAGCATGCAAGCTTGCGCTAAACTTGCCATTAGACTTGAATTTGCCTTGCCGAGCAAGCTTGTCTTATCATGCGTGATTCAAGCTTGATTCAAGCCAACTTTCTCATGACCGGCACACACTTGTCAATGACAAGCTTGCGAGAAGTGTAACTAATGAAACTTGCTACAAGCTAGATGGCTTGCGCAATAAGCTTGTGCAAGCTTGCAGGCTTGCGGTGACGAGTCAAGCTGGTGGGGCGAGGAGGGCGGTGTTGTGAGCGAGTGTGCGCTACTGTTGCAGGTGACGATGCTGAAGAACGGCTCCGCCATCCCCTTCCACAAGAAGCTGTGCCCCGGCTGCCACAACGTGCCCAAGTCTAAGGAGTGGATGGTGGCCGAGGAGACGGAGGGCTTGCACGTCTTCCACATCGGCAAGCGCACGGGCTACTTCGTGCACTGGGAGCCCATCTTCATCGGCACGCACAGCGACCCTCTGTACGACGAGCGACTCTCCTGGGAGGGCAAGAGCGACAAGATGACGCAGGTACCGTGCTACACCTTCCTGCTCTCTCCCTCTCTCTCTCTCTCTCTCTCTGGCAACTGACGGGAAGTCAGGTAACTGGAGTGTCCTTCGTAGTTCACTTGGGCACTGCAGCCCTTCATAGTTACGTATAGACGCACGTGTTCTGTTCTGACAATGTCGAGCACGTCAGGTTTTCCCCCTCACCCGTGAGTCACATCATCTACAGTCAAACCTGAAGTCAGAGTTAGTAGACGCAAACAGGCTGTAGGCATGTCGGTCTGGCTGAATCACTGCGTTCAAACTGATTACGTTCATAGTTTCACTTACGCTGAATCGCTTTCTTCGTCGTGACTTGCGTGAATTATTGGGTTAGAGGTGTGCCACGAACGACAAGAGTTCGTAGTAAGACTACAGAATAACTAGCTTTTACCCACAAATTTCCTTCTTAAATTTATCAATCCATGAATACGGAATTTTCCCAAGAAATGTAAAATATGTCTTATATAGCGTTAACAGTTTTCCTTTCCTTGCGTAACCTTTTCGAGTAGGCAAGACATTTCGTGAATATGGCAGAACTTGTTCTTGTATCTTGGTATTGTTTTTCCAGTGATTACTTAATTCACACTTGCCTACGGTGTTCGCATTTGCAGAAGTATTAAATTGCGTACTGGAATTTCGGTTTCCTTGATCTGCAAATTATGCGCGATTTCATATCCTAATACATGTATGTACCTATAACAAATAGCAATGCAGTTAAAATGCCATCTCGAAAACTTGACATTCCGTACAAGTCAAATGCAGTACCGAAGTGCAACAAATCTTGATAGCAGACTCCCACAGTAGTTTGTACGACGTTTTGCGAAAACTCATCTACACCTTAAGTTTGTACTGGATGTAAGAACATAACAATTTTCGCTTCATACCTTTTTTTAGAACAAGACTTATCGCACCAGAATACCTAATAATTTAATACCTCGCTAACGACGACGCGTTATTGTCACATTTAACTGGGAAATGTATTTCCTCTAAATTTCCCATATACCCAGCAGGTTAATTTTTCTAACCTACTCTAAAACTAAGTGTTATATGAGCCCGCGGTAGGGACGGGAGTTAAGTGCGTCTCAAGGCTAAGCCCCATACGCCTACAAGGAAGGGATTTCATGCAAGGAGACATGCATCACGGCAAAGAGGGATTGGGCTGCCATGGCCAGATTGTGGCCATGACAACCTCCCTGAGTGTACTTATAACTAAGCTACTACACTAGAAGAGAAAGGGGAAAACCGGCATAGTCACCGTAAAAACCCTTTCGAGAGGAAAGAACGAAAAAATTGTTCCAGGAATTATCAGAAAATGCTACAGGTGACAGATGGGTGGGAACCATGCTCTATATTAGTAGGTAGAGAAAATACTAGGAGAGAGGGGGCGGGACATCCTTCATTTGTGTGGCGCTGGTTTGACCAGAGCAATGTTTGCACGTCACTCTGGTGGGGGGAGAGGGGATAACCGGATCCCCAGTGGATCCGGTTATCCAGCAGATATTTTTTGCCTGGCCTCATAAATACGTTGTCCCATATAGGCGTGATTAAAACAAACAGCTGAATGAAAAGCTCATATCTACGGCAGAGTATTAAAAACTGTTTAATTGTGCTTTACTTAAAGTATCAGTACTTTTTTTTCGTGGTAATGTAATATTCGAAGCGAGTGATGTAAGCAGTACGTAACTTGTAACCAGAACGAACTGACTCATGTAAAGAATGTATACTGGACTTCACAGTACTGCAGCACGAAGCAGACTCGCTCACAGCAGTTTCTACTTGCTTCTTTGAGGCGTTTAATATCTCTGACTTAACGTGACAACGCCTCAGGAACCAACATTTTCATTGTGGCGTTTATGTTTGTTTTTATCATTCGTTGTCGCATATGAACAAGCTCCTGAAGTCACACATTGCGGACGCGATATAACGAAACCGTCAGGGACATATATTACGTCAATTATTGCTGTAAATCGTTTAAAACAAGGCATAACAAAATAAAGTTACACCTTCAATAAGAAATTAAGGTGTAGGATTACTTTTCCTAAATCCTAACCGACATTGCAGCAGGGGACAGTGTTTCTAACAGTTGTTTTAAAAATTCTTAAATGTTCGCTAGAAATGTAAAGTTGTACGGCGTCATGTATTATTTGGAAAATGTTTTCCATCAGCACATGAGGAAAGGAGAAATTGTTTTATATGTCTGTTTGGTCTGACACTGATTAAGCAGTCACCAGTGTACTTTTCTCAGTAACCGAAGTCGCGCATAGCTATCTCACTTGTCTTGGCTTCATGTTTGTTACGGACAAACAATTACTGTTTATTTGAAAGACAAAAAATTACGTAACTTGTATTTTCTAATTGACAACTATGCCAGCACTCTGGATGTAATGTACATCTTGAACAGTGTAGTGTTAGAAAAAAATTCCCCTTTTGGATGAGTAAATAAAAAAAACAAATAATACGCGTATAATAAACGTGTTGTGAAACTGGTTGTCTCTGTCTTCGCCCCCCTCCCCCCTCCAGCCAGGTTCAAACATGGCAACGCCCGTGCATTGCTGTGACGGTAAGATATGTGCAGTTAAGTGGTGGTTTTTTCCTGAGGTATGGTTTCATAAGTGCCGGTACAACAGCGCGCGCACAGTAGCCCGGGGGGACGGACAACTGGAGCAGCGGCCGCCAACCAGCATGCGGAGGTGAGGCAACAGTACACGACAGGCAGGGGCACGAGGCGCCTGGAGGGTATGTGAACCGCTAGGCACGCACGTCTGCCCGGCTGCCTGACTTGTAGGCGCTGCGGCACGCACCGCCACTTACAAGACGTTACAAACACCATTTCAAAGCACTCCAAAAATGCTAAAAACGCTCTGTATTTAAAAAAAAAAAACATACGCACCAGATACATACAAATGTACTCAAGGGCCCTGCATTGAAACTTCCTACAGACTTTCCACAAGAAATATAACAGGGTCACCGCGGAAACTCCCATAGGTAGATGGCGATGGCGCGTTTGATACGCGAGGCAATGTCGCCCTTATCGCTCCCGCGCTTCTCGGTCTCAGACGAGGAAAAAAGCTCTAGGTAGGCGGGTGCCGTAAGATATTAACACGAGTGTGCCCTTTCACGTATAACGTGTTGCAAAATAGGTAAAGTCATGGTCAGTGCGGTACAACGCCAGAAGCTAGCACCATTGCAGACTGCTATCCTGGTTAATACTATTGATTGTTGCTAGTACATAAAAATGTTAATATTGGTTACTGCGGTTGCCGTAAACTAATAGAAACTCTTCGTAGGTTCAGTCATTTATGTTATTACAAGGAATTCGTAAGTACACGTCAGACCAAAATTCTCCTCTTTCGCAACACCTCGAACGAACAGTTAAGGGGTTTAAGTATAATGAAAGAAGTTTAAACGGAATCTTCTTTTTTTAAGGCTAGTTTCCTTGCTCGAAATTTTGGTAGCGCTGTAATTGATTACGTTGCTCGTAACGCCGTCGTGCAGCCAGTCAGTTTACTTAAATGTAGCCATCGCTCCTCGTTTTAACCCTGTCAGTTCCGAATTAATTTATGGTTACAAGTGCTGCCATCAAGTAATGTTTTGATTCCTGCTGTACTTACCCACATCGGGAAAACCACTCACAAAGCAGAGCTGTAGGAATGTCTACAAATCACGTTATACAGAGGGAAGACACCTACTGCAATGAGCAATGATCCTAGCTGGGGACAGCTCTGGCCATGAGTTTAATTTCCCTGCAACATGTTTACTGTAGTAGACTGAAAAGATGCCGCCTGCACAGGCATGCAAACACAACGCAGGGATGCAGCCGGGACATGCCATGCACCTTTGTATTTTGTTGTTACGATTATGTACGATGATAGTCAGTACTGAATGTCCTACAGAGGTGAGCTAGAGAATGGCTGCACAGAGTTCGAGGATGTGCTGGCTCACAGCATTCTCGCAATCTCCTACTGTCTCTGCCAGAGGACAGGAGCTCGCGTGAGGGCTTCAGCACCACGTCTATCGCCACGCCCTGCGGATGGTGAGAGAGATCGAGAGAGCGACCCAGGGACCTCGCAGCTAATCCAATTACGCGCCGTCGATCCAATTACCAGGCGGGCTTCGGCGGTCGCTTCATCCGATTGCCTCGTCCTTTTAGCGGCGAACTACGGCGAGAGCTGATCTGTCATCGCTGCTTGAGTCGTGGATGTGCTGCTCGCTCCAGCACAGCCAGGGGCAGCTAGCTCTGTCCTCACACTCGATCCCAGTCAGTACTTGCCTCTCGTTCATAAACACACGTAGGGGGCCGCGGTGGTGCTGTGGTTAGACTGCTTGAGTCGTGGATGTGCTGGGCCTCGCCGCTGCTAGCTCCAGCACAGCCAGGGGCAGCTAGCTCTGTCCTCACACTCGCTCCCGGTCAGTACTTGCCTCTCGTTCATAAACACACGTAGGGGGCCGCGGTGGTGCTGTGGTTAGACTACTCTCCTCCTACCTAGGCGAACCGCTCCTGGACGTTCGCCGGACGATGCCGCTGGTCAGCGGGTCTTCTCGGGAATCTCCCGTTTCCCCCGCCATTGCATTCCGGCGCTACTCCATTCTCACCTCGCCGTCTCTCAAGACCTTCATATTAAGAGCCTCCCAAACGTCTTCCACTCCACTCTATAAAAGAGTGACTTTGATAAAGTAAATACGTGTTCTCTAGTCGCAAGTGTAGCTCAGTTGCGTGTGGTGACTTCACTGGGATGTTTCTGTGCCGTTGTGGACCCAGCAGCTAATGTCAGCTCTACAGCATCTGTTTTCATATTTCCTTGAAGCACAGCATGTTTAATTTGTCCTCCCTAATCCTTAAACTATATCAGAAGTTCTGACCTGCAATCCATCTTTGTAAGCTTGTTTTGGCCCTAGAGCTCAGTGACTTTTTGATTGATAGCCATTTGTATGTGCAGTATTATCACCATTATTTTCCTGCCGTCTTATGTGAAAACAGAAATATTTTTTGTCGTGTAGGAATTTTAATGTCAAATATTTGTCTATAATGTCCCCCACATATCTGTACTGACCTCATATCAATGCCTAGAGATCCTTTAATTTTACATTATAAGGTATTAGGTAGTCCTCACAGAACACGCAACGCTCTAGCAGAGGTACTGCAAGAACCAGAACTCACTCTGCTGTCTCACTCGGCCACACTGAATGAAAATAACCTCATGTTGAATGTTTACTAATGGCTAAGAATTTTGTAGTGTGTGTTGGATGTGTGGAGAGCCAATGATGCATGTAGAACTTACACAAACGTGTATGTCATCTGTCTTGTCACCAAAGGATAACGAGGAATAATATGATCTGTACTAATGTCTTCTAGAGATAAAAACATCTCCTGGAATTTTAAGAAACAATGTGATATTTTCACACTACAAGCATAGTTTGAAATAATTTAAGCTCGTAGTACAGAATTATACATTTAAAAATTAATGATATTGCATATTCTTGGCATGAAGTTAAGGGATCTGCCTATCTGGCATTTAAACTGTGTTGTATAAAGTTTTAAAAACACGCTTACACTTCAGATGAGGCCTGTTAAGTGCTTTTGCCTTTCAAGATGTCACGCACATTAGAAACACCATTTCAAATCACTCCAACATATCTAAAAGTAGCTTTTCAAAGAGCTTTATTAAAGAAAATGTGTCAGTTGCATTGTAGGCAAGCTAACGTTTCTATTAGTGTCGGTTGTAACAGATTTCAATTATGTTTGTTTATCATGGTTTGTTGCAACTTCCCTGTGAGGAGTGTGTGCCTGCGAGGCTTCATGTGGTTCCTGTTCTTGTGCAGGGCTACGCACTGTGTGTTTTGGACTACGAGTTCCAAATCCTCGACAATGCGTTCCTCGTGCACAAGCCCGGGATCAAGACTCTGAAGAAGGACCCGCAGAGGGCGATGCTCGCAGGCAAGACCAACGCCCTCATCAGGAAGGTGATCTTCCCCGAGCTGAAGGTGCTCTACGGAACACGCAAGGGCTGTGCTGTCTGACCGACGGCATCTGTGCGTTCTTGCGCCCGCGTGTGCGTGGCGGGACGGCCATTCAACCCGTGTGTTGCGTTTGCAAGTCTTTCTAGGTGATTACACAAGTGCAGGTGATTTTTGTTATAGAGATTTTTGGAACACTGTAATTTTTTTCACATGTGCTACGTTGTATCACATGCATATTGTGTTTACGCCAGATACAGTAGGAGGTGGCATTCAGCCAATGTTCTCCAAGTAAAACAATGTGTAAAAGTACTACATTTGATTGTGGTGACAAGTAGTACATATCTGTGCTTTGAACTAAGCAGGCGGTGACAGACAATGTCTAACGGGAGTGATACTGATATATCCTCATCTAAGAATATACTTGAGACTTGCAAACAGTTTGAAATTGTTATTTGGTGTGGATATTATCTTTTGTGTGCCATTATTTTCCCTTGTTTCAGCTCAAAACTCAAATCCAAATATTTTATGGCAAATGAACTGCTTATTTTGTGCAATTTTCTGTATAAAATGGAAACTGTATTTGACAGAAGTATTGTATTTGTTTGCACTAGATGACGTACATTTGTGAATAATAATAANAACTGTATTTGACAGAAGTATTGTATTTGTTTGCACTAGATGACGTACATATGTGAAGACATTGCTATGTATATGTTGGTAGTTCTTTTCAGGGAGGATTTGCTGAAATTGTGGAAACTGTCATAAGTTCTAAACAAAATTTAAAGGAATTAAGCAAAAATAGGTAGTCCAGTTTGTTACGACAAAGATTAATATAATGTTTCAACATTAACTTGATGAAATGTAATTACTTCAAATTCTCTTGGCCAAGAGTAATATTATTTGCAACAGAAAGTGTAAAATGTTTGCTAGCCTTCATATGCATAGTACTTATTGACTTCTGGGCTTTCAAAGTGATTTTTCAAAGTTCAGGAGTCCCTGCAGTGTACATCTACTTTGTATAGAAACAAAGAGATTGTGTTATATTGTAAGAAGATATTGAATTGCAAATCGTTGTTAAAAAGTAAATTATTATTTTTGTTAGTTGCGCTCAGTGCTGTTCCTACAGTCTAGAATACTTATGTATACGCATCGTGTTAATGAAACTAGCGAAGTGCAGTCTACAAGTGTGTTGTGTCTGGGAAATGACACTGTCCCTTTCTTTGTGATATCGACGTTGGCGTACCCAATATTCGACGCCAAGTGATAACCGTAGTTGTACCGGTAGTTCCGTCACGTATTTTTACACGGTATTTGCGATTCCGTTTCCCAAAAGTGTCATCACAGCCGGATGGTGGGTGCTGGAAAACTGTACATTGCGTAGCGTATGTCTGGGTTAGGTATCAACATTTATATTTTTACATTTAGTTGGAAGGTCAGGACTGTTTTGTGTGTGTTTTATTTATTTTTTTAGCATTATCTGTAGAGTTAGTGTTTGCTAAGCCATGAACTAGGGCAGGGGTGGCGAGAGCACCGGAGTCTGGCATTGCCTGCGCTGTCTCACCACCAGCTTCTCATCTTCCAAGTACCGCTGCAGAGTCACAGTTTGGAGAGGTTTACTCAAAACATTACCGTCAAGCAGCTATTTCTTACAGTTTGTCCTTACTCCAATTATATATTGTGTGCTAATTCTACAATATGCTGCTCCATTGGTGCTCAATTTTGATTCAAAACTCATTTTGTTCAAATCACAGCAGAATGAGCTAACCTGAAAAATTTAATTAATGTCAAATGCTTATAAAATTTTCTTGCTTTTTTTTATGACTCAGTGGCTTAATAAACGTACATTTTTTTTATCCAACGCAATGTAAATACAGTATGTAACACTGGGAGATTTTGTGTTTTTTTCTTAATTTACCCAAGTTATCAATACTAAAGCCGTAAAGAGAACAATGATACCTTTGTGTTCAGTCCCGTAAAGGGTGGTTTTTAGGATACCGCAGGCAGTGAGACTCATATGTCGTGCAGCTTTTGATGGATTAAGCAAGTTGGTGCTTTTGCCGCCCGTGAACAAATATCCGTGGCATTACTGTACAGTATTTTACAAAATAAGCTTAGGTCGTATCTTGTGCTGACAGCTGTCATTCTGACAAATAGACTTAGCAAGTGTTTTTGTTGGTGCAGACTGGGATAAAATGTCAGTGGACATTATTTGTAGGTTAGATTTTGTAGCAGAGAATTTGAAAACCAAAAACTTTATTTTTATACTACAATAATTTTTGTACTTTTTCCAAAACTGGATGGCTTGTCCTATCAGTGCGTAGCAAGTTGTTGTAATATCTCCCAGCAGTTAGTAAATGTTAGGCATCTTGAACGGTAAATCAAAAATTTTGTAACGTAGCCTTTTAATACTCCTCCGTGGCTACGAAAATTATTTCTTATTCGGTACTCAAGGTAATGCAGACTTCCGTAAACAAATTATTTAAAAGAGAAGAAGAAAGCACGTGCTTGATTTTCAGGATGTAAGAGTTTTGCAGCTATTGCAGAACATCACTGTCAGGCTTGCAGACCTTTATTTCCATTCCATTTTTGTCCGATGTGAGCAATTTTTAAAATGATGCACGACAACTGTTGTTGCTCCCATGATTCTTTGTTCACTTCCTGGGTTTTTGTTCTCTTAGAAGTCAGCTCAGCCATGTTTACTAAATTCTGGTTTGTGGTGGTAAATATACAACACGAGAGAAAACCTGTGCCTTATATAAATTTATGTTTAAAAATCTGAGAAAATTGTAGATTCTTCATCACAAAATTACCATATTTTTCTCATTACTAAAAATGTGTATTGTTATTTATTGTACTGCCCTACAGTTCTTTTTCCATGAATACTATATATGCAAACATGATGAAACCCAACAATTTGTTAGTCAATATTAGGTTGTAACTTAAGAATAATTTGATAGTAAATTTCAGCTATTAAACTTAAGCAAACATTATATAACCAATTGTTTTCATAATTGTACCCTTTTTGATGCTGTAATGTAGTATTCAAACACAGTGTACTTTTCATAAGTAGTTCAATGATCTGTATTCTTGAAAAGACAATACAACTTGGGTATTATCGTTTTTACAAATGTTACAAATAAATAAAAATAATTCTGTTACGCAGGAGGATAAACAGTACATTGATATTTCACAACTTGGTAAGTTATTATTAAAGAAGAACAAGAGTACACATATGTACGTCGAGAACTGTCCATTCTTGCAGTTTGTTACATCAGTTAGAGCACATGACGGAACCATTTTTAACAGCTGATGCCAACTTTTTTGAGTATAACTATGTACTTCTTTGTCATGAATTTGCCTTCCAAGACATTTACACATATATATATTTTTTTAAGATTATTATGCATATTATTTTTTGCTTTAGCCATCACATCAGCTGAAGAACACTGTCAGAGAAAGTTAGGGTGTGGGCAAGCTTACTGACTTAAAAATTTTTTCTAAGAAATTAATTTCGTATCATGTGTTTCAATAATGAGCTACTGAAAATTTCATGTTATAAGAAATTTCTGTTTGTCAGTACTTCGGAGCAAGGAATTATGTATTACAGTTGGCAAAAATATTTTATTAGAATTTACAAAATTTCTTGTTTAAATTGATTTTACTACTATCAGATATTAAATAGTTGGCAGTGTGAAGTGGATTCTTTGCTTGAAGCGAATGCAAACCATTGTTTTTAAAACTGTGTATATGTGGCAACAGCATAGTTGAACAACTCGCGGCATTGCTCATGCTACTCGCAAGAGTAGGATCCGTCATTTCAGTCAACAGTCTGTTGATTTTCCTTGCATTTCATTGCATTCCTGTGGTGTTTTTTTCTTTCTCTGTTCAACAAAAGCTTGAGAAAGTTCATTTGTTAGTAAAAAAACATCATCGTTTCTGCACTCCTCGCGGGCTGTCCGTAACTGCGCACGTTAGGGCCACGCGGCCTGCTCCGAGCTTTCGTCGCTGAAGAAGGTAGACGCAATACACATCAATTCCGATACCAGCAGCTGACGTGGCATCACACGGTGTTACGCACTCAGACTGTCTCTCGTCTTGTGGCATTCTGTTGGTACTATCACTACAAAGGATTTCAAGTAAGATAACTCCCCAACATTACTGACACTAAATGTGCAGAGCTGAAATATATTTATGTCATCATAAATTATTTTAAAAACAAAAATTCTGTTATAAATATTAATTTGTCCAGTAGAAAACAACTTTCTTGCTATTTGAAATTATTTATTTTTGGCAGTAAGTCACTTGATTTACTGTTGGTTGTTCCATATAACTGTCTCACTAATCATGGAGTAGGTTGGATACAATATCACTTTCACCCAAACAACATCTACGAGTGTGTTGAAAACGTATATTTCAAATTATCTTACTTATTTTGGCTTCCTTTAATGTACTGATGAGAATCCAGTTCCGCCTGCTAATCTGTGTAATTTTGCTAAACAAAAACGAGACAAAATATATATTTGAAAAACATGAACTTCAATTCTATGAAATGTTAGCAGAAACAGTTAGTTGCTGTCATGAATGATTATTTTTATTATTATTGTTATTTTTATATACTGTATTAAAGTGTAACATGTCAAATTTCAACATTCATTCCTTTAATTCAGATTTCAAAATAAACATCTTCCTAGCAAAAATATTGACTTCTTGTCGGCGCATAATTGTGCATGATATTTCCTCCGCAGCCTACAAATCATTAAAGGAATACAGTTTTGAATGCAACTTAATTGTGCTGTTGTCACCTATCTTGTGTAGCGTGCCTGTTCATCCTCAACACAATATTACTCTACATATCAATTGTTTCCTGTTGAAACCAGTATCACATACATAATAATGCATATTAAATAGTGTATATTCCAAGTTTGTTAAAAAAAAGTTGTTGCTTTCTCTATGTACATAATGCCTTTTATTGTAATGTGTACTTGTTACGTGAGTTTAGTTTGTTAATTAGTTATAGTTGTTGTGTCTGGAGATGAGGAAAGTTGCTTTTTTTTTAAGTTGAAAAAGAATTTTAATTTAGGTCCATTAATAATTTTATGATGTTCCTATATGATTCTGCAACCAGTTGCCATTTTCCTACAGAGTTTGTTGTTTTGCACTATGTGCATAGATTATAATTTGAGTAAAGGCTTGTTTTTCCCCGAAGCACGGTGGCATCGTCTGCAACTCTGAGCTTCACGAAGGATGTTGGTATGCCTGTCATTTTACTTTGTCAGTGTTGTGTCTCTTGTATTACAAAATAAAAATTTAAAACAAGTTTGCATTGACTATTTTTTTCTTTATGTATTTTCTCACTTTTCTCATTTTTATTCCTTGCAGAAAGACCCTCCTCAGAACAGTATACTGTACCATTATTACGTATTCACACCCAGTAGAGAAGAAAGCCAAGTTATTGTGCGTTACTACCCACTGTGTGCACACAAAAATGTCAACCCTAAAATTAATCTATACATTTTATAAAACTCAACGTCTCTCCGTCTGTCTGTCTGTTAGTGCGCTTAACACACAAGAACCACTTATCTGAATTATGTGATTTTTTTTAAATTCATAGCTACGTTCTCTGGCCAGGTTTTAGGATACTGTATAGTGAATTCTTTGTTTGAGCTAAAATTAATATCAACAGTAACTGCCAATGTAGGCTCCTCTTTTACCAGTTAAAGTTTACAAATAAACTTTCTCATGCCTATTAATCATAAAACTCTGGACATATCTATTTTTTCTTCATTTTAAAGAAATGAAATGGTTTCTGTATACCCAA
This sequence comes from Clitarchus hookeri, assembly GCA_002778355.1. Classification (NCBI taxonomy): domain Eukaryota; kingdom Metazoa; phylum Arthropoda; class Insecta; order Phasmatodea; family Phasmatidae; genus Clitarchus; species Clitarchus hookeri. The sequence goes on along the minus strand of NQII01008373.1, from coordinate 29,752 downwards.
TAACAATATGCTTACACAGTGTATAATTTTTTCAATTTACCTCGTTTTGTAATAAAACACCAATTCGTAATAAAAATAATAAAACAAGGAATTTCACTGAACAATAATGCAATAAGCAACTGTAATAACAATGAGGCATAATATTTAGAAATAAAAATTTTAGAAGATAAAGAAGCAATTAAGATGTCGATACTACATGGAAAGTTTGTTCACTCAATCTACATACATCCGGTCCATGGGACTCTGCTATATATAGGCCTAACAACAATGTCAGCAAAAGTCTTTAATATTCCATGGGAAATGATTGATGAATCGAGAATTTACTGTGTGTGTGCGGCAGGGATATGGGATCCACCCTNGTGTGTGGCCGGCAGGTATATGGGCTCCAAATTTTTGAAATACCATAACAGGACTTTGCAATGTGTTATTATTTATTGATTAGCAAGTTTATAATAAACGAGAAAGTTCGCCTTGGTTTATTTTCCTAAACTCTAACATTATCAACTAATTCTCACATCTGTTTGTTGAAGAAGTGAATGTTTATTCCTGTGTTAATGGTGGTTACCTCTGAGGCTGTCATGAGATCCTGATATCACAACGCCAAAATCCTCAATGTCTGAATATTCGCGTGCAGCTGGTTGCCTATAAATTAGGCGTCACTTGCAGCGATTCTTAAAATAACGATTTATTTATTACTTTATAAATACATTTATCGTATTAGAACAAAAAGTTACTGAACTAACTAATTAGCATACTTTCCTTCACATGGGTGAAAATTAATTTAATGAAGTTCCTCAAAGCTTAGCTAGTAATTGGCCTAAACGTCTCATCTCCGAATAGAACTGAATTCCCTCGTCCTTAAACTGCAGGCCAGCAGTTCGCAAACCTCCAGGGCGTTCCTCATCTCCTTGTCTATACGTAATTATTAGTCTTATCCAGATAGGGTGCATCTTGAGCGAGAAATTTTTCTACTGTTATCAGGAGCTCAGGAACGCCCTGGAGTTTGTAAACTGCTGGCCTGCAGTTTAAGGGCGAGGGAATTCAGTTCTATTCGGAGATGAGACGTTTAGGCCAATTACTAGCTAAGCTTTGAGGAACTTCATTAAATTAATTTTCACCCATGTGAAGGAAAGTATGCTAATTTGTTATTTCAGTAACTTTTTGTTCTAATACGATAAATGTAGTTATAAAGTAATAAAACGTAATTTTAAGATTTTCTGCAAGTGACGCCTATTTCGTAGGCAACCAGCTACACGCGAGTATTCGGACACTGAGAATCTCGGCGTTATGATATCAGGAGCTCATGACGGCATAAGAGGTAGTAACAAGAGCGCGGGTGCATCTGGCGCGTTTTCCCTGACATTCTGACGACGAATCGTAGTCGTTACACCAGCTGTCACCTGGGAGAACGCTTGCATTTGTATATACTTAATTTAATGAAGTTTAAATACGAACCATGGCGGTAAAATGAACTCAACAGATCTGTTGAGCAGCGCGGGAAAGTTATAGAAGTGTGGAAATATCCTTATATCTAGATGAGCCGACTCTCTCAATTTTATAAATTATCTTAAATTGTATACTTCCTCCTAAATATTATTTAACAGGAAATTCTATTGAATCGAANTCTCAATTTTATAAATTATCTTAAATTGTATACTTCCTCCTAAATATTATTTAACAGGAAATTCTATTGAATCGAAAAATTAAGGAAATAACACTCCCTAACAACAACTATGAGTGTGGTTGGATAGTAGCGATGATAAGGTGAGAATGGCAAGCCATGAAAATAACGAATTTATGTATCCTTTTTCGGAAAAAGGTTTGAAAAAAATTAATAAATATAGATGTAAATTTTTCTTACCAAAAACTTTATTAAAACATACTTTTTTCACCTCGTACTAGAGGAAACGTCCCTTTAATTTTATTCAGAGTAAAGAAATGGTGGTTTTATTTGCATAAAATTCTTTAATTTTATTCAGAGTAAATAAATGCAGGTATTATTTGCATAAAATGTATCTCGTTATACAGAATGATTCTAAAATCATGGGACACACATTGAGGGGTGGTACAGCTCACTAAAACAAACAATTGTATCGGAATATATCGGCGGAAGTGACGCGTTGACGCACAAACACGAAAACATAACACATTAACAGAAAAAAAATGTTCATTAGCAGCATACTTAACGAGTGATTCCGTACAGAAAATTTTGAAACAGTTGCTGGAAATGCATCCACCAACAGTCACGCATGCTTGGCGACCTCTACATATGGCGTGATTGGCTGACAATGGTGGCGATAGTCGAGGACAGTCAAACGGTGCGCCAGTGACCTGCTTCATCAGCGAACAAAGCATTTGCACTTGAGACTTTGGCGGTGATGGGAGATCTGAATCCGGAACGCTTTCCAGGTAGACGCATGCCGAACCACATCATGTTTGAGCGATTACATAGGCAACTTTGTGATGGTTCATTTATCAACAGTATTGATGGAAGGGGTCGATCGAGGACTGTACGACAACCACACCTTGAAGAAGTCATCTTGGACCATGTGGACGAAACACCCGGCACAAGTACAAGGGCTGTAGCATGTCTTCTACATGTCAGTCAACCAACCGTTTGGAGAGTTTTACACGAAGAACGTTTACACCCATTCCACATACAGAGAGTCCAAGCTTTGCAGACGTGTGATTACTCTCTGCAGGCGGCTTTCTGCCAACGGTTGTTGGAGTAGTGTGCGTTGCAGCCGGCTTTTCCAGCTCATGTGCTATTCACGGATGAGGCGAACTTCACACTCGAAGGCGTTTTCAATGCCCACAATTCTCATGTGTGGGCAACAGAAAATCCAGACGCCACACCACTGCATCCATTCCAACAACGCTTCTCTGTGAATGTTTGGGCGGCTATTGTGAATAATTACCTCATAGGCCCATATCTCCTATCAACCAGACTCAATGGCCGCTGTTATCTGATATTTCTGGAAGAGGTTTTACCAGAATTGCCATGTTGCTGATTGGCGNGGCGGCTATTGTGAATAATTACCTCATAGGCCCATATCTCCTATCAACCAGACTCAATGGCCGCTGTTATCTGATATTTCTGGAAGAGGTTTTACCAGAATTGCCATGTTGCTGATTGGCGTTTGCAATCAAATGTGGTTTCAGCATGATGGTGCGCCAGCCCATTTCAGTATAGAAGTACGCAATCACCTGGATGCTACTTTTAAGGTGCGCTGGATTGGGTGTGGTGGGCCAGTCCGATGGCCACCACGATCGCCAGATTTATCGAGTCTCGATTTTTTTCCTGTGAGGGCAATTGAAAGCCCTCATGTACGAGACTCCAGTTGATTCCATTGAAGACCTCGTCGCTCGACTATCATGTGTGGCTGCACGCGTGGGTGAAATACCCGACGTATTTGAATCTGTTCGCCAATCACTGCACCGACGCTACCAAGCTTGCATTACTGTCGGTGGTAGCAATTTTGAGTAATTATTATAAACATTGCTGTAAATAGGCATTTAAAGGTGACGTTGTAAATAAACAATGTGCTGCATTTCATGTGTTATTTTTGTGTTTGTGCCTCAACGCGTCACTCCCGCCCATATATTTCTATAAAATAATTTTTTTTTTTAAGTGAGCTCTACCACCTCTCAATGTTTGTCCCATGATTTTAGAATCAACCTGTACAGTGAATTCTTTATTTGAGCTAAAATTAATATCATCAGTAGCTGCCAATGTAGGCTCCTCTTTTGCCAGTTAAAGTTTGCAAATAGATTTGCTCACGCCTATAAAACATAAAACTCTGGACATAAGCACTTCTATTTTTTCTTCATTTTGAAGAAGTTAAATAGTTTCTGTATACCCAATAACAATATGCTTACACAGTGTATAATTTTTTTCAATTTACCTCGTTTTGTAATACACAACCAATTCGTAATAAAAACAATAAAACAGGAATTACACTGAACAATAATGCAATGAGCAACTGAAATAATAATGAGGCATAATATTTAGAAATTAAAATATTTGGAAGGTACAGTTACAATTATGATGTCTTTATACAACATGGAATGTTTTTCAACTCAATCTACATACATCCGGTCCATGGGATTTCGCTATTAATAGGCCATACAACGTCAGCAAAAGTTTTTAATATTCCATGGGAAATGATTGATGAATCGAGAATTTACTGTGTGTGGCCGGCAGGTATATGGGCTCCACCTTTTTGAAATATGACAACAGGACTTTGCAATGTGATATTATTTATTGATTAGCAAGTTTATAATAAACGAGAAAGTTCACCTTGGTTTATTTTCCTAAACTTTAACATTATCGACGAATTCTCACATCTGTTTGTTGAAGAAGTGAATGTTTAATCCTGGGTGTGTGATGGTCACCTCTGAGGCTGTCATGAGATCCTGATATCACAACGCCAAGATCCTCAATGTCCGAATACTCGCGTGTAGCTGGTTGCCTATAAATTAGGCGTCACTTGCAGCGATTCTTAAAATAACGATTTATTACTTTATAAATACATTTATCGTATTAGAACAAAAAGTTACTGAACTAACTAATTAGCATACTTTCCTTCACATGGCTGAAAATTAATTTAATGAAGTTCCTCTAAGCTTAGCTAGTAATTGGCCTAAACGTCTCATCTCCGAATAGAACTGAATTCCCTCGTCCTTAAACTGCAGGCCAGCAGTTCGCAAGCCTCCAGGCCATTCCTCATCTCCTTGTCTATACGTATTTATTATTATTAGTTTTATCCAGATAGGGTGCATCTTGAGCGAGAAATTTTTCTGCCGATATCAGGAGCTCAGGAACGCCCTGGAGTTTGTAAACTGCTGGCCTGCAGTTTAAGGACGAGGGAACTGAGTTCNGCTGGCCTGCAGTTTAAGGACGAGGGAATTCAGTTCTATTCGGAGATGAGACGTTTAAGTCTACTACCATCTTAGCTTTGAGAAACGTCGTTAAATTAATTTGCACACATGAAGAGGAAGGTGGGCTGATTTGTTATTTCAGTAACTTTTTGTTCTAATACGATAAATGTAGTTATAAAGTAATAAAACGTAATTTTAAGATTTTCTGCAAGTGACGCCTATTTCATAGGCAACCAGCTACACGCGAGTATTCGGACACTGAGAATCTCGGCGTTATGATATCAGGAGCTCATGACGGCATAAGAGGTAGTAACAAGAGCGCGGGTGCATCTGGCGCGTTTTCCCTGACATTCTGACGACGAATCGTAGTCGTTACACCAGCTGTCATCTGGGAGATCGCTTGCATTTGTATATACTTAATTTAATGAATCGCGAGTTTAAATACANAGTTTAAATACGAACCATGGCGGTAAAATGAACTCAACAGATCTGTTGAGCAGCGCGAGAAAGTTATAGAAGTGTGGAAATATCCTTATATCTAGATGAGCCCACTCTCTCAATTTTATAAATTATCTCAAATAGTATACTTCCTCCTAAACATTATTTTACAGTAAATTATATTGAATCGAAAAATTAATGAAATAACACTTCCTATTAACAACATCTCTATGTGTTGTTGGATAATAGCGATTATAAGGTGAGAATGTCACGCCATTAAATAAACGAATTTTTGTATCTTTTTTGGAAAAAGGTGTATAAAATAAAAAATGTAGACATAAATTTTTCTTGACAGATCCTTTTCTAAAACATACTTTGTTTCACCTCGAGTACTAGAGGAAAGTTAACCTGCATTTTTATAAAGAGTATATAAATGCTGGTTTTATTCGCATATATATTTTATCGTGTTATTTAGGATGATTCTAAAATCATAAGACACACATTAAAAGGTGGTAGAGCTCACTAAAACAAACAATTATTGTATAGGAACATATGAGCGGAAGTGACGCGTTGAGGCACAAACACAAAAACATAACACATTAACGGAAATATAAAATTTTCATTAGCAGCATACTTAACGAGTGATTCCGAACAGAAAATGTTAAAAAAGATGCTGGAAATGCATCCACCAACAGTCACGCATGCTTGGTGACCTCTACATATGGCGTGATTGGCTGACAATGGTGGTGATAGTCGAGGACAGTCAAACGGTGTGACAGTGATCTGCTGCATCAGCGAACAAAGCATTTGCGCTTGAGAGTTTGGCAGTGATGGGTGACNGATAGTCGAGGACAGTCAAACGGTGTGACAGTGATCTGCTGCATCAGCGAACAAAGCATTTGCGCTTGAGAGTTTGGCAGTGATGGGTGACTTTACGAATAGCGGAAAGGCAGAGATGCATCTAATGTACGGTGCTGCTAATGGTAACGGCAGAGCAGCGCTACGGCTGTATCAGCAACGCTTTCCACGTAGACGCATGCCGAACCACATCATGTTTGAGCGATTTCATCGGCAACTTTGTGATGGTTCATTTATCGACAGTATTGATGGAAGGGGTCGATCGAGGACTGTACGACAACCACACCTTGAAGAAGTCATCTTGGACCATGTGGACGAAACNGGGTCGATCGAGGACTGTACGACAACCACACCTTGAAGAAGTCATCTTGGACCATGTGGACGAAACACCCGGCACATGTACAAGGGCTGTAGCATGTCTTCTACATGTCAGTCAACCAACCGTTTGGAGAGTTTTACACGAAGAACGTTTACNACGACGAATCGTAGTCGTTACACCAGCTGTCATCTGGGAGATCGCTTGCATTTGTATATACACTTAATTTAATGAATCGCGAGTTTGAATACGAACCATGGAGGTAAAGTGAACTCAACAGATCTGTTGAGCAGCGCGGGAAAGTCATAGAAGTTTGGAAATATCCTTATATCTAGATAAGCCCACTCTCTCGATTTTATAAATTATCTCAAATAGTATACTTCCTCCTAAATATTATTTTACAGGAAATTATAATGAATCGAAAAATTAATGAAATAACATTTCCTAGCAGCAACAACTCTGTGGTTGGATAGTAGCGATGATAAGGCGAGAATGTCACGCCATTAAAATAACCAATTTTTGTATCTTTCTTCTGAAAAAGTTGTAAAAAATAAATAAATATTGATGTAAATTTTTCTTAACAGAACCTTTTCTAAAATGTACTTTGTTTCATCTTGAGTACTAGAGGAAACTTACCTGCAATTTTATTCAGAGCAAATAAATGCTAGTTTTATTAGCATATAATTTATCGTGTTATACTGTATATTTTACTACATAAAGTAACATAAGGAATAAGCAGTGACGATAATAGTTAATGAAGTCGGAAAAAAGTTTGCAGCCAGCGCGCTTTCTTGCAATACGCTGTCTAAACAGTTAAAGATGCAATAAATAATATCATGTGGAGAATAAAAGATGAAAAAAACTCAGCAGTAGTATATATCTATCTGTAATTTTACCTAAATATAATTCTGTAGTCCACGCGAGCGAAGCCTCGGGCACAGCTAGTTATACATAATTGTACGAAGAAGACATACATTGTTAGGGCCTTAAGTGACGCTTGATGAGGAAAATGTCATCATCTTTCATTGATTAATGGCTACATGTGTCTGGTTCTAGCTTCATACTTTGTTGTATATTCAATGGCAATATTTTTTCAGTTTGCGCATCACCTCCCCAAGGTTCTATACTTTTGTATATATTTTGACTAGTTCTTTTTCACAGGAAAATAGCCTTTCCACAAAAACAACAGGAATTTAAATCATTGAATGAATTGATATGAATGAGAGAAGTGAATACAATGAAAATGAAAGCAAGAATAAATAATAGGAAGGTCACAAAAAGCATGATGCAGGAAAAACCTAGCGTTTACATCAAACTGTGCTTTGNACGCAGGAAAAACCTAGCGTTTACATCAAACTGTGCTTTGACGGTTAGAAAACTGAAATGAAAATCAGTTTCTTAAATTACTGATTTTGTTTGATAAAATTAATATTGTACACTAAATTTTTTCTGAGACAGTGCCAGGCTCACCAACGTTGCTACAAAGGCAAAACAAAAAGGTGGAACCAACCCAATCACCAACNCTTCTGAGACAGTGCCAGGCTCACCAACGTTGCTACAAAGGCAAAACAAAAAGGTGGAACCAACCCAATCACCAACATCGTTAATATGCTATTAAGGGGGGAGAAATGTGGCAGCGACTCAACTACCAGGAAAACATGAATTATGCAGAGATCACCAACTTTGCTAGCTTTCTATAAATGCGAAACCTTGTGCATGCATTTATTGAAACAAATATAACAGTCACTGCAAATCCATGCACTCGTTTTTTTATTATACCACAATGGCCATGGAAAATATAACTCACCAACCAAACTCTCAATTTCTATTGGCTTCATGGATTCACTCTTACGGAAGTATTGGGAGCTCCGTACATTATCTACGTACGTATTGTTATAGTTTTAGACTAAACGAGGCGTGTTTTTGGTTGTTCGCATGTGTTATTGTAGGATGTGCNTACGTACGTATTGTTATAGTTTTAGACTAAACGAGGCGTGTTTTTGGTTGTTCGCATGTGTTATTGTAGGATGTGCCTAACTGTGCGAACACGACAATGCAGGTGTTGTAGTGCAGAGTTGGTTTGCGATCTGTAAGTGCACTTGTTTGTTGGGATCGCTCTATTGCTTTTTCTTTTGAGAGACAATCTTACATTTCTAGAAGTAGGGTTCGAATTGTTATTATCTACGAATGGATTCTTTNGCTTTTTCTTTTGAGAGACAATCTTACATTTCTAGAAGTAGGGTTCGAATTGTTATTATCTACGAATGGATTCTTTCTTCAAGAAAAGTAAAAAGTTCAACTTACCGTTTGGTTACGACGAATTATTCGACGACAGCATCTCAACTACCAGGCAGACATGAACTACAGAGTTCACCGACATTGCTGCCTTGCTATATAGCACAGTAGCAATGTTGGTGAGCTCTGTGTGGTTCAGTCACTNACAGAGTTCACCGACATTGCTGCCTTGCTATATAGCACAGTAGCAATGTTGGTGAGCTCTGTGTGGTTCAGTCACTAACTCCGTTCTTTCATGTGGCAGTTATTTACGCAGCGTTAAACTCTGTAAAAATTTAAAAATATAACTATAAAACTTGGATCAGTATTTCTCAGGCGCCTAGTAATTTTTCTTTTGTGAGTTTCAGAAANTTTAAAAATATAACTATAAAACTTGGATCAGTATTTCTCAGGCGCCTAGTAATTTTTCTTTTGTGAGTTTCAGAAATTTGTTTCCTTGTGTTATAAAATAGTTCAAATTCTTCAAGATTCTCCTTCTCACTCAGGTCACATGTTCAGTGTCCATTTTCTACCAGCACATATGGATACATCTACCCATTTCCTACCCTCGCAAGAGAGACAGTGCTGGCCAGGTGATAAATAACTTGGCAACAAAATGCAGTTAAAATGCTATGATATAATCTTTCGTCAGCACGCACAAGCTTCCTAATACAGCACAATTAGTCATTTCATTGAATAAAACTAATATGTAATTACAAAGAAATATATTTTTTAATGCACGGATAAAACAGTACTTTCTAAAATATGAACATGCACAAACTAATGCATGATCTTAAAATAGTACACAGTCTACTTTTTGGTGACGTTCCCTTTAAGAAAATCGCATGAAACACTCGCCAGATGGATAACGAGAACAGTGTCGCAGAACCCATTAGTTACATGGTCGTTGCAGTAACTGCGATCCCACGTGTTGGACGGGTAGCCGTATGCTACAAACTGTGAACTGCCAACTGAGAACCGGCACGGCTAATGCCACAGCGCTCCACCCCCAGCCCTCGCGTACACTGCGCCACAAACACACACACATAGACACACATTGTGCAGCGCTACCTACAGATCACTACCCAACTAAGTAGGCATTACGCAGTACGCTTGTGAAGCCCATCGCAAGCACTCTCTCAAGCGAGNTACAGATCACTACCCAACTAAGTAGGCATTACGCAGTACGCTTGTGAAGCCCATCGCAAGCACTCTCTCAAGCGAGTCAAACTGCGGCGAAGAAACAAACAACTGTGTTTCCAGAACATACTCTGATGAGAGAAATAACAACAGCGAGTATCCTAACGGCCTTTACCACCGTTCCCTGATGCAACTTAAAATATGACNTTTACCACCGTTCCCTGATGCAACTTAAAATATGACTTTAGAAAAAACAAACTCATTGCAAATAAACGTACAAACATTGTGAAAAATTCTAAAATACTAAAAAGAAATTACATTCCCTCGCAAAAGAACAAAAATAAAATCAACTAAATGTTCATATTTTTTATTATCTGCACTATAACAAAGTTTTTTATAACCATTTTCCTTTAACATTTTATTGGGGTCAGATGTCGTGTGTCGAGATGTCGGAAGTGTCCGTCACCGCCAAATGTGGAACATTCGATAGCCCTACATGCACACTCGAGACACGCAGCACGCACTCACTGTCTATCTGATTCTCGCCAAACACACAGTTACCACAATGCATGCCAACATGGAGGACACTGTATGATCTAGTTACCAGTGCACACTTCTGCGACGACCACTGCACTATGAACTATTGCTGACACGTAGTTTTCATTACGAGCTGTGAGGATTTACGAAGTTTGTACAAAATAAATGAAACAGTGAATCTGCTAACATTTTATTTTTATTTCATAACATTTTGTATAAACATCACAGTTTATTTTGCTGATGATAAAATACACACAAATATGCAACGTGTTAAATACAAAATAAAGTGTTTCTTAGTTTTTAATCATATCTGCATTAATATGGAACACTGATCAAAGTGACTAGTCAACAGAAATACAAATTTTGATCAAAGTTATAATGGTACAAATAATTAAACATTTTGTTTTACTTCATTTTACATACCGTGTACAACAAATATAAATCACAACTGCCAGCCTTTCGCTCGGGCAATGATGCCGGGGATAAAGAATGAATCTGAGAAATACCACGCAAAGAACAACAGCACTTCGTCAGCCTCCAAAGTCTGCGGAGGGCTTGCGTTAAGTTCGTAAAGGATGCGGACGTCAGCCAGACGCAGTTCAGTTTCTCTGCTTAAATCAATCAGCCTAATATGTTTTTGAAACAACTTTAACGTTTATCAATTATGAGACGAGACACGAGAACTAAGAGGCAACACTTTCACAGCACAATGGTAAAACAATAGCTTCACATTTGAGAGGGCCTGTGTTCGATTCCCAGTACGGCCATCCTTATCTCAGTTTCCCGAAATCTCTCCAGGCTGGGATGCTGCCTTAATACAGGCCCTGGCAGATTCCTTCCCCGTTCATGGATACCTAGTGTTTTGTTACTGTCTGTCACTGTTTGAGAGCACTCTAAAGGCAAACTAATTAATAAAGAACACTTTAGTTGCGGTGTCCAGCATCTACAGTTGCCACTAGAGTGTATGATGCGACCTTGATGAAGGCATGTAGGTAAGGCGTAATGTCTTGTCAACAACAAGGTCGTTGAAGACGGAGCAAGTTGCTGAGAGACGCAGAAGCGAAGGAATCGCCCATGGCCTGTGGCAAGGAAACATCCCAACATTCGCCTCAAGTGATTTCAGGAAACTGAAATGAGGACTGGGAATCGAACCTGGGTCCTCCCGAACGCAAGTCCATCGTGTTGCCTCTGCACCACCTTGTCTGGTGATCTTAATGAAGACGAGAGCACGATTGCTTTGTGCGTGGACTTCATCGCACTATTGACGAGATGTAGGGTGTTTTTCAGATGCCCTACCTAACAGTGGTGATGTCGTTTTGAAATGAAATGGTGAGTTACAGCTTGTAGACCCGGATCTCGCGAGCCAAAACATTGACAGATTGCGGCCATCGAAGCCTCCATCGTGTGGTGCGGCCTGGTTACAAGTTGTGGGCCTCGCGATTGTGAGCTGATACTCTTAAAATTAAACCAGCATCTGGTTAGTTATGAAAACCAATAATCACATACNGGCCTCGTGATTGTGAGCTGATACTCTTAAAATTAAACCAGCATCTGGTTAGTTATGAAAACCAATAATCACATACACCACAAAATATAAAACGTCGTGAAAATACAAAGGTGCGTATGTTTCATATCCAGACTTGTTACTCCACACCCAACAANCACAAAATATAAAACGTCGTGAAAATACAAAGGTGCGTATGTTTCATATCCAGACTTGTTACTCCACACCCAACAAACTGTGGCAACCTAGAAATGGCAGTGTCAGTTTGGTGATGTGACTTATATTCAGCTGTGGGGTTAAAGCCACACAAATATTTACTTCATACACAAACTTGAAATTATTGACACAAAAACATTTTATGATCACGGTGTATACTAAACAATTTTATTTAAATCATGGATTAATTAACAAGTTGCTTTCTAGTTTTGGCAGGGACACATGACAAAACTAATCACAAAAATTATAGATAAAATGAATACATGTACACAAACCAAATTCCTGCAACATTTAATAACCTAAAATATTTGCAGGACATAATGTTATCCAAAAGAACTGATCTCCAAGACATGTACAGTGATATGAATTTTTAAACCATAATACATTTTTCCTTACATTATCACAACATTCTTTACCTCAGCTTTTCAATATGAGAACCAATTTTTTTTCTTAAATTCTAAATTTTATATTTGATTCCAAATTTAGGTAATTATGAATTCAACAGGTATGTGCATATTCCTTTATAACCTTCAAACCCTACGTGAGATTTATACACTTAATGAAGATCTAATTTAATGTGGAACACATTACCTAAGCATTGGCACAAGTTGCTAACAAAACACATCCTTGGCCACGCAACAGAACTGCCATGGAGACCGTTATGAAATGTTTGATGCAGAACGATAATGTAAAATGTGCATGGCAGTTGAGATATTTGGGCGGCTCTTAACGACGACGTCTTGAGAGCTGAGTAAAAGTACAGTTTTGGTCACAAACACTAATGTTACACAAAAGACAGACATACAATGAATTTCAGATAAACTTAAAATTTCAGTTTTAAGTAATAAAATAGATTTTTTCCTGGTTGATTCCATTATTTTTGTCAAAATTCTGTGCCTTGTATTTATGACGTGAACTCAAATTCAACTAGCAAAATGTTCCTCTGAACACAAGTTTCACACTGCCTGACAGATAATGTGTAAAAGTCTAACTCGTACATTGGTTTTTCTTTTTTTAACATGTTTATCAGGTTGCTGTTTACTTGTATACTTCAAATACGGTAAATTTAATAATTTAACATTAAAAACATTTACTCATCAAATTTATTGTTTGAACTTTTACTGTTCTGTAATTTTAATAAAACATAAAAATCTGGTAGGTGGTAACTTATTTCTAAAACACAAATAAGTAACTAGAGTGCACAAACAATGAGATCAGATATACAATACTTTTTTTTGACTAGATTCACACAATGATTACAAATGGGTCTGAGCCACGTGAGCAGATAGTGAAAATAAATTTAATTAAAAGCAATTCGTATAAACGTGGTGAGTTAAGATGAAAGTAAACAATTAAAACAGTAAGGGTGACAGCAAAACACACATTACTCAAACACCGTTGGTGCTTGGAATTATGTCACAATGAACCACACCACTACATTTAAATATCAACTGTGGGCAGTCAGAGATCTTGTAGGATCAACAGCTGAATGCCATTCAAATGTACCAATACGTTAATACGCATATTCTAGTAACTACCCTTCCANCTTGTAGGATCAACAGCTGAATGCCATTCAAATGTACCAATACGTTAATACGCATATTCTAGTAACTACCCTTCCAATATGTTGATAACTTTGTATGAATACACAAACTTGCTTACACAAGTGTTGCTGTCACTTTGAGAAGAATTTTTTTTAAATTGACGAATCCCACGAGCTTTTTCATTCAGAATAACATGCATGTTTCTGTAAATGTTTAATTTAAAATTATTTCTACCACAACTTTACAACTACATTCACGATAAATTAAGTCTATAAAACTAAATGACCTATATTCTTTGTGTAAACTGCATCATGCGACTACTTTGACAAACATTTCCTTATATAAGTTACAAATTCTATTCAAACAAACACTATATTGTATATATTATCACTGAATGTCTTACATTGTGTAAATAAATATGGTGTAAATGCACATAAGAAAAATTTAAGTGTAAAAACAATATGTCAAAAATAACAGTTACAAGTAAAATTTCTTTACATCTCACAACATACAAAATTTCTTAACACAACTCTTTGGCATACTTGTCAATGTTTAATAAAGTACATCAATTCTACGAATTTTGAATGTATGATCCGTGCAAACAATGTGGATAAATTGCTTAGCAGACTGTGTGGCGCACGCAAGACATCGCAACAGCGAGGTGTGTCGAGAAGACTAAAGTGTAATCTGAGCAGATTCTGAAAGTGGTATTTACGGTAGACGAACACAGAATCACAAGTCGTATTTAATACAGCCCAGGAGTTGATTCTGACTTGTAACAGCCACCGCATAATCCAGAAAGACAACAGCACAAAATTTGTGCTAGAAAATACTACAAATATTTATTATATCGGCATGGATATGTTTTGTCATGTTTGGTACAGACGANCTTGTAGGATCAACAGCTGAATGCCATTCAAATGTACCAATACGTTAATACGCATATTCTAGTAACTACCCTTCCAGTATGTTGATAACTTTGTATGAATACGCAAGCTTGCTTACACAAGTGTTGCTGTCACTTTGAGAAGAATTTATTTTAAATTGACGAATCCCACGAGCTTTTTCATTCAGAATAACATGCATGTTTCTGTAAATGTTTAATTTAAAATTATTTCTACCACAACTTTACAACTACATTCACGATAGATTAAGTCTATAAAACTAAATGACCTATATTCTTTGTGTAAACTGCATCATGCGACTACTTTGACAAACATTTCCTTATATAAGTTACAAATTCTATTCAAACAAACACTATATTGTATATATTATCACTGAATGTCGTACATCGTGTAAATAAATATGGTGTAAATGCACATAAGAAAAATTTAAGTGTAAAAACAATATGTCAAAAATAACAGTTACAAGTAACATTTCTTTGCATCTCACAACATACAAAATTTCTTAACACAACTCTTTGGCATACTTGTCAATGTTTAATAAAGTACATCAATTCTACGAATTTTGAATGTATGATCCGTGCAAACAATGTGGATAAATTGCTTAGCAGGCTGTGTGGCGCACGCAAGACATCGCAACAGCGAGGTGTGTCGAGAAGACTACGGTGTAATCTGAGTAGATTCTGAAAGTGGTATTTACGGTAGACGAACACAGAATCACAAGTCGTATTTAATACAGCCCAGGAGTTGATTCAGACTTGTAATAGCCACCGCATAATCCAGAAACACAACAGCACTAAATTTGTGCTAGAAAATACTACAAATATTTATTATATCGGCATGGATATGTTTTGTCATGTTTGGTACAGACGATGTGAAGACAGCAGTGGTGATGGCACGTTTGTTTTTCAACTAGAAGCAATAAGAATGCTGCTGCTTAACCAAGCTCATGTTGACGCAGCTCGCTTGGAAGGCCAGTTCTCCGTAGTCAAGAACCGGAAGCCGCTTTGCCTCTGTTCTCAAACAACAAACACACAATGACTCGGTTATCAGTCATGAGCAGTCTCTGTAAGTAGAGACTGGAATCATCAACCACGTGGGTTCACGCCTGAAGGGCCGCAAAGAGAACTGCTTGTTGCTTGTCTTGCTGCATCACTTTCTGCTCGCAGACAAACGAGTTACTACGGTAACAAGGAAATCAACACCACTTGTATGACCGAAATATGCTAAATCTTATTTTCACAAGAAGACAATCTGCACGTTTGGATAAAAAATTACGGGTTGGGAGAAGGGGGCAGGGAGAAAATAAAAGGTTTACAAATCCTACGCATTAAAAAAAAACTATTTTGCGACATCCCATTCCCATTTCTACAACACATTTTCAACGTCAAGAAAGAACCTCTATCACAATACTGTCAATTGCTTCTCTGTGATAAAATCAGATAATTAATTTGATCTTTACACTAATATCAGAAGGAAAAAAAAAGTATAAAATACAGTCACGTTAGAAATTAAGTGCAATAAAGATTTTGCAAGAAAATTATTAAAGAGCTCAGAGATATCAAAAAAGTATATAATTCTAATCTGAACTAAACTGAGCTACTCAAAATAAACAAATGTTTTCAAATATGTACTTATTTATTTTCATAAAATTCAGACAGAAATATGTTTCGCAGTTTTCTCCCCTCAATAACAGTGTAGGTTTCAGCAAACCTGCTACAAATGGCCTGGCTAGCGTAGCGGTTTCTTCTATCGTTACTTACTTTAATGAAGTTTACAACTTAATCCTTAATTCTCTAGAGTAATGACTTGCGAGTGGTATGACTGGGTTCTCGAGACCCCAGGTGGTGAGAGTTACGTGAAACTTCTCTGGCATAACAATGTTACTGAATATCTCTCACTTCACCCATTTCAATTCCTACTGCCTTTGATCTAGCATTGAAAGTCAGTAAACCTATACATAAAAGTTGGTCATCATAGTTGTTTCTGGACGGATTAGATGCATTTGTATTACACAAAGATCACCATCATACGAAGATGATGTTACACACTTCTCAAGTAATATCATTTAATACAGCATTAAAATTAATATGAAGTACAACTCATACACACATAAATCATACATATTATTTTTATATATAAATCATACATATTTATGACAAAAGTTCTTTATACAATGTGCCAAGTCTATTTTCTTCTCACATTTATTATTTATTTCACCTGTTACCAAGAAAAACAATTCCTGAATATTTTAATGGTGCAAAATACAATATACACCAGGGATGGGTTGGTTCCGGTTGAGGGTTCATGGCTCCACTGGATCTTAGCCTTGAGAACCGCAACCGAGAACCAAAATTATATTCTTGGTTCCTCGACTTTATTAACTACATTGCTCCCGCCAAATTTCTACTATGTACAATAATAATTTAGACCCAAAATTCATTCACCAGAAAATAACACATGTGACGGAATGGAAACATAATTTCGCTATTGTAAACAAACAAGTCACCCTCGAACTGAAATAAACGGGCATAGATGTCACCACATCTATGGTATTCCCATGGTATTCACACTAGCGACACTCCCGTCACTCCAATGGACTACTCCAGACGTGGATCGTGGGGATAATGGTGTCCGTGTAGACTGATCATACGCCATCAGAGGACACCACTCAGTTCATATTGCATCTATGGCACCAACAGTCTTATTGCTGTGAATTCGCACGTGGGGTTGCTACTGAAAATGTAGTTCTTCATCGTAGATGAGACATCATCTTTATTTCCGAAACAAAAAGCAAATAATGGATTCCAAAATATGGCAGCAATTTTCTATCTGAAGTGAAAACGAGCTCAACACTAAGCTTTCGTTGTGTGAAAAAAAAAACTGATCTCTCGGGACAAGTCAAAATCAACATCAAACTTAAAAAAAAAAAAAACACTATATATTCAGTAATTGAAAATGGGATGTACAATTTAACCTCTACAAAATTACACAGATTACAGATGAGCCAGATTATTATGAAGTTCAAGAGTTTTATTACGCTTTTGATAGAAAAAAACTAGAACCGAGAATATGTTTTTAAGAACCAGAACTGAATTAAAAACCAGCCACAAAATGGAACTGACCCATCCCTGGCAAACATACACTAAAACTATGTATACTCCATTGTAATGTCTAGGAAGAAATGATCACAAAATAACAGTTAGGCGTACAATGAGAACTTGCAACCCTGGCATCACATCACTGCTTCTTAGAGCAGTATGCAGGCAATTTTAAAAATTAAACTGTAATTAAATTATGTGGTTAAAAAAAATAATTTACCGAACCATTCTAATTTCTGGCTTGTCTCATAAATATTATGTACAATATAATACTTTGTACCAACATTGGAATAATTACATATTTATAACTACTGCTGGAGTATTACAACTTCCTTGGAGATAATAAGAATTTTTTAATTTTCTTAGAAAAGACCACCAAACATCAGAAATTATGTACCTCAGAGATCATTAAAAACTTTTATAATAAATAGTGGAATGTCTATTGGATTAAATTCATACATGTTTCGTTTCTCTGTAATTAATGCAACTTCCAGCATGCCTTTATCAGATACAGCCTCAGTAAGTGTTATTTGTTGATATTTACAATATTGATTTCTTTTAAATGCATCTCCCATATTTTGATTACAATGCAGCTTCTCTTGAGTAGCAGTGAGTTTCTATAACGACACATGATACTGGTGCGATTTTCACCTATAATGAATGGTACTGGAGAAGTAATTTTTTATGTGATGCCTGGAGATTACTTCTGCAACAAGGGTAAAAAAATATACTTTTGGTGCAAAACTGGATTTCAAAAATGCCAACCACATACTGTTTTTAAAGGACATTATTTTAGCACTGATTTAATGTAAAATGGGTGGGCGATGAACACAGTACATAGCATGTGTTTATGTAGCAATAACAAATATTTATTAGTTTAAATAAATTCAACAGAATTGCAATTAAGTAAAGATATGAACAAGGATTGATTACAACAGAATATCACTTCAATACTATAATTTACTCATTCTCATGAAATGCTTGCCTAAGACAATTATGTAATATAAATTACAAAACAACTAGCCACAAAGCATAAGACTTGTGATTTACAGAAACAAACACCTAAAAAAGACTACAATAGTTATTCCCTCCTGTTACTTTAATGAGTAAATATAAAATAATTTCTTCAATATGGAAAAACATACAGTCAGTTAGAAAGATAAAAGTGACAAAACAAAGTTTACACTCACGAGTGATGAAAGTATACAGCGTGGTCTTAAAGTAGATAGTAAAATATGGCTTTCAAAACAGTTCAGTTAACAACAAACCAAATAAATTCCACTTCTGCAGGCGATAATGAAAGTACACAAGTGGTGGAGGAAACAAAAATTTTTATAAACTCTGGCTTTCTAATTAGCAGCCCAGGAGACTCACCAGACTCGACTGCAGATAAAATATTGTCCACTTATTTGTAATTAAATAAATTTATATGATTGCCATCACAAATACAGTACAAAATCTTATATGTGAATTTACGTTTTTTCCAAAATAATATTATTAAATATATTTATTGTTTAGCAACACCCCACATATTTATCTAATTCTGTACGTAAATAAACCCGACCTCGATGTCCAGAGGTGTGTAACAGCAGCCCACACACGTGCAATCAAGCCTCGCAGCTAGAACGTAATGCNAATATTATTAAATGTATTTATTGTTTAGCAACACCCCACATATTTATCTAATTCTGTACGTAAATAAACCCGACCTCTATGTCCAGAGGTGTGTAACAGCAACCCACACACGTGCAATCAAGCCTCGCAGCTAGAACGTAATGCAAATCTCAGTATAAAGTATGCGCTGCTGGCGCTTGCAAAACATTCAGTGCCATTTCACACACATTTCCTGTTCCGGTTTTTTTCATACCCTTTTTCTTCTGTTTCAGTAAAACGATGACGCCCTACAGCATGTTGCAAGAAGATTAGTCACATTATGAAGTAAAGATAAGATGTGTGTATGTGCAATCTGATGTGTGTGTGTGTGCGTGCACCTGTGTGTGTTTGTCCAGTGTATAAACTTAGTCTACTGTAATTTGACTTATTTGGTGTGTANTAAGATGTGTGTATGTGCAATCTGATGTGCGTGTGTGTGTTTGTCCAGTGTATAAACTTAGTCTACTGTAATTTGACTTGTCCAATATCTTTGTACAGCTGTGTATCGGATAAAAGATCTTACGGATGCAATAAAACAAACAGGTGGCGCCATCTGCGACATCGTCTTCGGTGCACTCAGATTCGTTCACCTGTTTCCTTTCTTTGCATTCCCCCTCTCCCCGCGCACGCGCATAGTCAGATTGCCTGCTCAGTTCGGAGTGCAAAGAGAGCGACTTTCTGCTGTGACTTCACTAGTACTACTTCTTCCTCGACTTAACTGCGTAGTTGAAGTTCACGTGGTGGTGTCTTTTCACAATTCCCTTTCAGTTGTCCCAGAGAGGGAGCACNCCACTCCATTACAGTGACCTTCAACTCCCCTTCCTTCCATTCCACTCATTTAAGCAAAATGAGCCTTACCAAAAACCTAAGCAGCAGAGATAAAATAGCAGAGTACAAACGAATAACGCAGTCACAATAAATTGCGACATTTCAACCATCCCCTGATATGAATTGAAATACAAGATCATTAGGACCCAAAATTGTGAGAAATGATTCAACAAACTGCTAGTTTTCTTTTCCTTTATCTCTTTTCTCATAAACTGCCCATATTAAAAATACAAGCCAAACAGGCTTTAAAATACATTACAATTATAATGTCTGTTAATAAAATTACAGAATATATAAAAAAACTAATTAAAATATTTTCCCTTTACATGCCTTATAAAATGTAAAATGCTCTGATAAAACATGGCAGGATATGCCTTCTGCCACGTTATAATGTTCTCATTGTGAGGTCCCTATCCAGTCTCTCCCAAGGCGAAAGACAAACCCTTTTATAGTCGGCAAATACATTGACCAGGGTGTTGAGGAACATCCCAGATGGTTTCGTTGTGGTTCAAGTCCAGTAACATTCAAATCTTGATGACGTCAAAGGTAGAGCCTGACTGTTGCTAGACGCTGTCCATACACGTTGTAAGGATGGTGGCATCTGCGGGGTGAGGGGACGGGGCAGCTCCACGCCGACAGTCTGCGCTCGCCTGCCAAGCCACGCACCCGCGTCGGTACCAACGTCCACGACGACTTACGTCTAACGGATCACCAACTAAGTAAGCCTCAGATCCTTCGTCGATCTATCCCCGTGTTAGGACGTACAATTACCTGCGCCGACATTAATACTGGATGTACGGTGTTCCAGCACAGTCACACAGTCCGTTGGTCAAAATTGCAGCTTGAAGCAGCCTGAGTGACTTCACGGAAATGTTTTGTAATGCTACATAATGTTTTCTGTACAGTAGTTTTAAAGTGTGCGATGGGAGTAATTAGTGAGTTTTACAATATTCATGGACCAGATTTTTATATTGTATTTAGGGTACAGAAATTGAATTGCCTTCTAAACTTTTCTACTGTCAAGATGCTCGCTGATTGTGAAGTTGGTTAACTTTTTGTAATTTTGGTATCATTACCCTTTTTTAACAGTGTCGTGTAAATTTTTTTAAAAATATTTTTTATATGAGGGCTTTGGTCAGGGATATTTTTGATGGCCCCTTTTTTAATGTGTATCGTGTAATANAATTACCTGCGCCGACATTAATACTGGATGTACGGTGTTCCAGCACAGTCACACAGTCCGTTGGTCAAAATTGCAGTTTGAAGCAACCTGAGTGGCTTCACGGAAATGTTTTGTAATGCCACCTAATGTTTTCTGTAAGGTAGTTTTAAAGTGTGCGATGGGAGTAATTAGTGAGTTTTACAATATTCATGGACCAGATTTTTATATTGTATTTAGGGTACAGAAATTGAATTGCCTTCTAAACTTTTCTACTGTCAAGATGCTCGCTGATTGTGAAGTTGGTTAACTTTTTGTAATTTTGGTATCATTACCCTTTTTTAACAGTGTCATGTAAATTTTTTTTAAAAAATATTTTTTATATGAGGGCTTTGGTCAGGGATATTTTTGATGGCCCCTTTTTTAATGTGTATCGTGTAATATTTTTTATATGACAGCTTTGATTTTGGTAATTTGGTTGCCCCTAGCTTTTAATATGTACGTTTTAAATTATCTTCAGTAGGGTGAGTTATTCAGTATTATTTTTTGGTTGCCGTTTGCAATGTACTAATTCTTACCCCTTTCAATTTTAATAAAGAAGTTGTAAATTTTGTAATCTGTATTTGTGACACGGCACAAGTACTTCATTTTTAAAGTACTTTTACCTATATCATGGAATAGTTGTTCAGTATAATATTTAAAGTCCCTTTCTACTGTACACCCACGGCACTGAACTGACATGCCGCCTTCCTCTCTGCACCCGGCCTCCGTAGCACTTCCATCACCCTCGTTTGATGAAATAATAATAAAGCTAACGAAGTCCTGCATATTCCTGCACCGCTTTAAATATTGTAAATTAAAAATGTCATTACTCCAAATGATTGTGGAAATGCTTACTTCCAGTTTTACAAATGCAATATACATTACAGATGGAAATAAGTAACTGGGAAAACCAGTACCTGAAAATAAATAATATCTGAAATGCAATCCGTGACAAGATTTCACTCAGAAATATTGAGCAATTACGAACTAAACAATTTGTACTGAAACTCGGCTAACCATTCAGCTACCTAGGCATACAGCAGATGTTCTTTATAAGCAACATAAACTTAGTTTTCAAATCANCCGCTTTAAATATTGTAAATTAAAAATGTCATTACTCCAAATGATTGTGGAAATGCTTACTTCCAGTTTTACAAATACAATATACATTACAGATGGAAATAAGTAACTGGAAAACCAGTACCTGAAAATAAATAATATCTGAAATGCAATCCGTGACAAGATTTCACTCAGAAATATTGAGCAATTACGAACTAAACAATTTGTACTGAAGCTCGGCTAACCATTCAGCTACCTAGGCATACAGCAGATGTTCTTTATAAGCAACATAAACTTAGTTTTCAAATCACCTGTTGTGCGCTGATTTACATAAAAACAGAACATGTTACATCATATATACTTTCAAGGTGCACGAGTACGAGACACGCACTATCAGGAGAACACTAAGGGGCCCGTATACCTGGTTTCCATGTTTGAAGCTGGGAAGCGTGGGAACGATAAGGGTAAAACTGCCATACATATCAAGTGTGCGGTCGCCGGTATGCGCAAGACTCTGAACTAGCGTGTAGTGTTCTCGTTGTAATGCGTCTGCCTATGAGACTTTTGTAAGTGAACACTATCACTTTATTAATGGAAAGTCTGTATCGAAGTTCAGTGCAAAGCCCTGTACTAGATTCACACGAATTCACTCACAATATATTTTAAGCTGTAACAGTCTGAAAAGTTTATATCCACGTTGAAGAGCTCCAAAATAGTGTGTGCAATAAGCACAATCTGTTGAAAGTTATATTGAGTGCAAAGAACTTTGTTTTAAAAACGTACATCATAAACACAATGCATGCCAGACGGACATCTTGCGTTGCGACAGCTCAATGAAACACGTTCTCCCCTACACATTGTCATGTCCACAAAAAACATCATAAAATAACTGGTACAAAAATCTTGAAATATATACCATTTCTAGCATTAACTTTCTCAACACTATCCACCTTCAATAACAATGGCTCGGATTGTGAACGGCTGGCAGCAACTCAGCCTGGGACGTGCGGCGGTGAAGTTGCCGTGCCACTGCTACAACAGGCTCGTGTAATACAGGAATTTCTTCACTTTGCCTGCGACCTCGTCGTCAGATCCGCACGCTAGCTCCTCCTTCAACTGGTGGATCTCCACGTTGCCACAAGATGACGCCAGAACCTGTACTCACAACACAGCATCAGGGTTGCCCCTTTTCACTTACTCGAAAATTCCCTGATTTACAGATTAAAAAAAACTTTCCCTACGTTTTGTTTAACACATTTTTCTAATACGATACCTCCTTTGTAACAAAGGACACTTTGTTAACACCAAAATAACCATGTGCTCTGATCTCACAACATAATGCACCTAAACATTCAAGCAACATGCCACAAGTCAACCAGGTGCTTATGTGGCAGTTAGCCATTCTACCAAAGAAACCACGTAAAGTTTAAACTGACATGTAGTAGAATGCAACACGTATCATTCAAAAGATTTATTTTTCCATTTGATACACTACACATTCTGTTTTCATAGGTTCATGATTAAGGACAGAACAGCCAGATATAACTTGCCTCAATATTACCTGACACTTAACTAATATGTTCAAAATTACCTCAAATTTCCCCCATTTCGTTGACAACTTTTAAATTTGCAACATTTTCCTATTTTCCAGGCATTCCAGACAAGTGGCACCAACGCGACATTCAAGGCGGTCGAAGTACAGTTGGTAACAAGATCAGTTAAATACGACAACAAAATATGATTGGTAGATACGGCTTAACATCTCGTCGACAGCGAGGTTATTAGAGATACAACAAGTTACTTAGAGACGCAGTAAATGGGAAAGTATCAGCGAAGGCCTACAGCAAGGAACCATCCCAGCTAGGGTTACCAGATATGCAGTACGCAAAAAGAGGGCATGTCCCGATAAAAGAAGACGTCTGGTAACTCTAATCCCAGCATTCACCTGCAGTGATTTTGGGAGACCACAGAAAACCGAAATCAGGTTGGCCACACTGGGAATCAAACCCAGGTCCTCCTGACTGTGAGTCAGAAGGTTTACCACTATGCCACCTTACTTCGTAAGAAAACCAAAATATTGCTAAATATGGGAATCTGAATTATTGGAAAATTATTATCTCAAAATTGAGAAATCAAAAAGGAACTTATTCGTATTGATTTCTACACCTATCAAAAGCAAAATTGGCCAGCATGAGACGTAAATACGAGTTTCAGCTTTCAGACCCAGAAATTTTGTATCGCTAATTTCCTTGAGAAAGGTGTGACAAAGCAACAGTCTTCTTGGAGTACTCCCATAAGGTCCTTACTGTACCGCCAAGTCAATTACTGTTCATACTCAGTACACGCATCATGCACGCCCACCAGAACTTCTAGTTCCGCTTGAGACAAGCTGTCTCTCAGCTCACGCAAGGTGAACAAGTTACGTGTTAGCACTGACCAGCTGAGGAGGGTTCCTTCTACCGACGGCATGCGACGACAATCTAATNGGTGAACAAGTTACGTGTTAGCACTGACCAGCTGAGGAGGGTTCCTTCTACCGACGGCATGCGACGACAATCTAATGGTGGTCACAGCTTTGTCTGCCAGGTTGATGGTGAACTGTGGGCACATGTCGCTTGCACTCAGATTCCACACGTGCAGTCTGCAAGGACAAGGAGAGGCAGACGACATCTTTAGATCAAGAAACTTGCTCGGCTCACACGCTTGTGTCTGCTGCATTANCAAGGACAAGGAGAGGCAGACGACATCTTTAGATCAAGAAACTTGCTCGGCTCACACGCTTGTGTCTGCTGCATTATGAGTTACACACACAGCACGACCAGTTGTGCATGCCTCATACATGACACACGGTAGTGTCGCTCTATCATATGTGCAAGCATGAGTTGTTTCTGTACAAATACACATTAGAACCTTGTTATAAGCCAGAAACAATTATCACCTGTAGGGACACAGTAAGACAGAACTCTTACATAATATTTTTTGTACATAAGTACAGCCAGCAAAGTTTATCATTATCATCATCATCATGTGAATCATGCAATGCAAAATATCAGTGATCTCAACTCCATGGATCATAGCATCATCAATTAATGCTAAATTACATACATTCTGGACGTATTCTCACTCATTGCATTGCTAGCATGTCTGATATCTCACTTACAAGCGAAATTGCATTTGAGTTGCTGCCAGGAATTGAAGAAACACTACAAATGTTAGAAGCAGGAAATGAAACATACGAATACTGTTATAGGCAGGGAATGAAACCATTAAGCCTTATGAAGAAATGATGGGACTACAAAATAATACTGTTATATGCAGGAAAATGTTCCATACATGGAGCAGTGTTATGACAGGGTTCTACTGTACTACTGTATGCATTCGCGTACGGCTCAGAAAGTGTACATTTGAAGTGTGAAGAACCCATATTATAATTTTCCACATTGGATAATAACTTTAGAATCTAGATTACAGTTTTAATAATTTAATGTGCTGTACTGAAGTACCATATGATGATAATACTCATACACAAACAGTTGTTTAGGATAAAAGTCCCATATAATACCTGTACAATTCTTCTTTATTCCCATACACCTTAAAAACAACTCTACACATTTGCATTTTGTTATTTTGCTGAGGTGATATATGTTGAACAGTGGTTTTTTTTAAAAGCACAACTCAATACAGTAACAGGCCTGACTGAGGTTATGCAGTAAAAATCCTAAGCCCCTAATTTTTCTGCAAAATCTGATATTTAATACTATGAAGGAACAGCACTTCCAGGAATTATTTATTGTACCATGACAGCATTCTTTCGCGGAGTGGTTTTGGCAAGGTGTCAAGTCCCCATGTTCAAGTATATTTAAGCCATTTTTGAGAATATCACATACCACTTGAAACAAAACTGTGTACCTTATAAACCAAACATTTTAAATTTAAATAAAAACAATTTAGTATCAAAAAAATTAAAAACATGAGAGCAGTAGCGACTAAAGTGGCCATTTTACTGGAATTCTTAGTACTAAAACCAACTGCAAACAATATGTCAAGTGGAAGTGAAAAGCGTAAAATGTTAAGCTGCCACCATACCTGGATAAACAATCCAGAACAAAGAAAACAAATGGGTCGGACTTGGACCACTGCACGGCTGTGATTGGTGGACCCTGGCCCAGAGCATCTCCTGTCGCAGCGAGTGTCAGCAGAGGCTTCTCCGAGGCTTGCGAATGAAGCCGCACTATGCCCTCCATGCAGCCAACCTTATCAAAGAAATTACCTTGCTCACATATGGGCAATCTTAAAAGTTAAAAATACCTACTACAGTGCCATAAGAGTACCTTTCTTCTAGCATCCTACGATGGTGCTCTATCAAAAGAATTGTTTTGAAAGAAAGCACATGACCAGAAACTAAACTCTTACTACAAGTGATGGCAAGACAAAAAAAACATATTTATTACAGACTGATTCTGGTGCAGTCATGACTCTGAAATAGCAACACAATGCAAAATAAGCTATAATATGTCTACAAAACATGTACTTCAACACAGTAGGGTAGACACAATATAGGGGTATGTTGATCAACCTACCAACCTGTTTTCTAGAAAATGAATCGCATACACTATTACATTTGAATAAACAAAATATCCAGCCAGATGCGACTACAGAATTTTAGAAAATCTGCTTTAAACTGTGAGCATGGGACCCCAATAATGTGTACGAAGTCAACAGGGATAAGGCCCCATGATTTACAAAAAATAAACATAATAAATTGTGGTAATATTCATGCTGTCTGAAGGCACTGATCTTCAATGAATCGTCATAATGGGAAAGCCAAACCACACAGCCTCAAGTGAACGTAGAAGGGTGTTTTGTAATATCCACAGACCGGTATAAAGTATTTTTACTTACCAAGAAAAATGGTTGACTAAAAGGACATGGTTCTAGACATCTAGCTGAAGACAGTCCACCTACAAAACATAATATAGCAAGTCAGAACAGCTCAATTACACTATTTTAATATTAATTTTAAAAGAACTTCACTGTAATAATTTATTATGCAAATTTACTTTAACTCTGATAGTAATATTACTAGCATTAGTAAAAAAACCATTTATAACATCATTTTCTTTCCATACATTAACTATACATACATTAAAACACTTTCAGGGTCGGTTTCACCAAGCGAGATAATATTTTTATCAAGTTTAAGTGCCAAATTATTTTGATTATGTGTTTTTTATGTTTCACCACGCACCTTATGTCGATCTTCTCTGTATATCTAGATAAAATATTCTAACCACCAATTTTGCTAGACAAAATTACTTTATCGGGATGAAGAAGTAAAGTATAAAAAAATTTCATTAGACTATTTGCAAAGAAATTTGGGAAGTAATAGAGAATTATGATTTGTAGATTATTAGCATAACAATAAAAAGTAATAAACACAATATAACCTGGAAACAGTAGCAAGATTAATACCAGAGTATTCAGGAAAATGTTGATGTATGAAAACTATTTTGGGAAAGGGTAGTTGCAGGGCTATCTGTTTTCTATATAAAACACTTTTATTAAATTGCAATAAATATTGTATATTGTTAGATTATTGCAGTTTGTTAGGTTTATTTGCCACATACAATTCAATATACAATAATGCACTTAATTGGAGGTTATGAATTCAGGCCTGGAAGCACACGTAAATAATTACAAATTCAAGAAATAATCAAAAGTATGACCCACACAACGAAACTATAACACGACCGTAAACATAACAGTAACTTATGAATCATATATAACACTAAATTTAAGCTTGTATTTTCAGAGGTTTAATTTTTGNTTTATTCCAGCATGTTTGCCTGAATACGTATTTTTCTTTAAATAAGTTGATGCGCAACGAGTGCTGTCAGATCATATCCACGCCTCAGTCTGGTACGTCCCCTAGTGTACCGTAGCGCCGAACGCAGCAGCTCACTTTGTCTCTGTACCATTCCTATCTACAAGCGAGCCAACCCCTTGCTGCCTAAGAGGCTGGCAATCTGCATGACACCGCGCTCCAGTCTGAGTGGGTGGGCCCACCCCTCGCTTGCTTTTCCTGGCCGGCAGGCACCAGACGCGCCAGCTCACCGTGCACCAGGGGAGGTTTCCCCCTCCATGCGGCCTGCTCCAGCCACCCCTCGCTCGCAACGTCTCTAGAGGGTATTTATTCCTTTGCACGCCCTCCAGACAGGGCAGTTCACATGAGCAACTCTCGCTACCTCGCCACGCTTGCTGTACCGCTTACCTTCTGCAGTATCAGTGAAACTTAGCCGTGTAACGTTACTGTTGTCAGAACTTGTGTTTCTCAACACATAAGCAGAAGCTCTTGTTGCGGAGTCTTCTCCTTACCACAAGAGTTGGCCACGTGTCTCATCCACGCCAGATGTAGTTGTACCACGGTCACTTTCGCCCTGAACTTCAATCGTCATCCCGTTGACATCCTGCGGCAAACAGCTTGGCGAACTTGGTCCCTCGTCCATCAGACGTTAGCAGGCACAGGACGGAGATATATGTCTTGTTAACTCCTGCTGACTGAATAAACCATATATCTACCAATTAACCTCTTTTTGGTTCAATCATTCGCTTTCGCTTTCCCACTTTGCCTTTTGTGTGCATATCCACTGAGCTACTTCTAGGTGCACGCACAATCGTCGTGATAGTGATTTGAACCAAGTCCCCGCTGATGGGCGCTCCCACCTCTTGTCAATGTTTGGTGTCTAGTGCTGGCTGGTCACGCCGCTCTCGAGCGCCACTGTTGCAAGGGGGGAGAGAACCTTTCTCTGAGGCTCCTGAGACTTGAGGAGAACAAACATACTAAGTCACTACGACTCTCAGGCTACAAGCTGGTCACGTCACTTACTGAGAGCTGTAGGGTCCTTACGAGGGGAAAGCTGTGAACCCAGAGGCGCACCTGAGGTCTGTAGCTAGTTGTGCAGCTCACTCAATTTCTCACCGAGGGGGATCAGGGGGCCCTCTCCCCAAGTCGCTATACACCCAAGCACAGGCTATCGTGCACTCTGCGGTGCTGATCGATCAATAGGACTGACACGTGACGTCAGTTTGACTGACCACGACATCACGGTCGGGCAAGGATTTAATGTGTCGGTCAGAGACATGGGCTATCTGTCTGAATTGACTTTATTGGCTGCTGACTGGTCCACGGCCGGTATATAAGCTGGGGCGCGTGGCTTGACGGCATGGCACAATGTCTGGTGTGGGCTGAGCGGTTCTCCGCACTACTGGTTTGCACACAGCCACTGGTTTACATGTATTG